>CM046381.1:313258-384258 GCA_025413485.1 Ficus microcarpa | reverse complement strand
TAATTATCCGATGAAGAAGGAATTGCTCAGTTATCATCAACAACAACATCAAACCATATTGAATTTTACCCCACCTGCTACGAATAAGTGGGAAAAAGGCTGTGTGATGTATGCGTTGAAAGGCAGCGGTGAGGCATGGATGCAGCCACTAATCTACGGAGATAATAAGCTTGAGTGGCCAAATTCAGCGACATTGATCCGGGTCTCTTCCATTGATGATCCTGCATTGGCTACTTCTTGTGAACCTGTTGAGAAAGCAAATTCAAATCACTCGTTCACACAGGGACTTGCTCACAGCGTAGGTCTAAGGTATGTAAATATGCTTTCTCGATTACAAATTTTTAGACGTTTTCTATGTGGATTTTTCCCTTGTTCGGGTAGCATGGTTTTGAAATTCATAAGTTTATTTGCATTTGAAATTACTATAATTTTTGCCTCATGACTAAACGGTAGAAAACAGCCCTTGCGTGTCCACAGCATGGTGAAATATGCTGCCATAGCTCGGGGAGATGCCGAGATTTTCATGAAGTTTGCACGGTCTGGGTACAAGTAGAAGATATGGGATCATGCTGCTGGTGTTCTAATTGTCGAAGAATCTGGAGGTGTGGTAACTGATGCTCGAGGTCACCCTCCCGACTTTTCAAAGGGAGTGTACTTGGAGGGTCTTGACCGAGGAATAGTTGCTTGCTCGGGGGCCACATTGCATGAGAAAATCATCAGTGCCGTTTATGCTTGCTGGGATTCTTCTAACTTGTGAGGCCTTTCATTTCATGCCAAATAAATGAACGCGGCTATGTTTTGATACTTTTGGCAGGGTAAGGCAATACATCATGCCCACATTTATCTCGACATCTTACTGAGATTAAAAGTATAGTTTTTGATTTCTTGCTCCGTTTATTTAACCCATTTTGGCTGGAAACTCACTCTGTTCGAAATTCATTTGTCAACAATTTTTACCAAATGTTTAATGATCTGAATTAACACCAACATTTGTCATTCCGTTTTGCTGTAAGTACCATCTGCATTTCAGATCAGGCTTTATCCGTGTTTTCGTCTCATTTCCTCGTTTCTCATACTTTGTCTAGTAAGTTTTAGCTCCATTTGTCAGATTGAAGCCGACCTTGACCCCTGTTATTTTAAGTTTATATCTAGTATTCAGAGTTTGCCCCAATTTGGTACCGTTCTTGTGCCCTATACCTATAGTATGCTATATGTCATAATATGACGGAATTTTCTGTTTTGATCGTCAAACATCGGAACGTGAAAAACGTTAAAAAGTACTTGCATGTATGATGGTGCTACATATTTTCAGGACTAGCAACAATTCTGAGAAGGGTTGCTGATGATGGTCACTGCACTTTAACTTCAATTTTGGTGTTGCTCTTGTTCTATGCTAACCGGGTGCCCGGTAAACCGTATAACTAAGGCTGAGTAAAAAGGAAAAGGAGAAGTTTTTGTCCCCTGCCCAAGGCAGACTAGACTAGTTCAAGAGCATCTTACTTTGCATGGTTTTGTCAATAGACATCTCGGTGAACTATTCAAAGTGGTATTTTTAATTTTTTTAAATTTTTTGTTCTTTTATTTTTTCTGTGTATTAAAGATACTTTGTAAATGCAATTGCATTTTATAGTATTGTTGAAATGTTTGAATGTTCATTGTTAGTCTGCTCTGCTCCTCCTTCTTGGGTTTGGAGATGTGATCTTTTATGATTGCTGTTTGGTCTAAACAAAAATACGAGTTAGTCCGGCCGGCTCGCGTATGAATTTTTTTTTACGTACTTAGTTATTTGGGCACGTGCAAATGCACGTGCCAGTTGGTTTGATTAATTTATTTTAAAGTAATAAACAAAAAACAAAAATAACGTATTTATTTGAGCACTTGGACATATCCTTCACGAGTTCGGGAGATGGACTAATTTTTGTTCCTTCTCTAGACTGATGAGATTTATGTAATGATTCTTTTAGTTTCTAGTTTTTTTAGTTTTCATTTATTTTTACATCTCATTTCTTTAGCTCTTTACACGATTCATAAGTTATTTATTTATTTTTAATTGCTTTCATGTCGTGTAATTATATATGTTAGTCAGTGAGTGAAATGATTATTTTTTTTCACTTCTATTATTTCTTATTTTTTGACATGCATATTTAGCTAAGCGCTTAATTAAATCCAAGTTCGTTCCATTCTTTTTTCTAATCTAATTAAATCAAATTAGTCACTTCCTCTTAGATGATGTCTTCTGAATTGTTGATTGTCCTTTATTGAGTTGTTCCGTAATTAATTTTAATTGTTCTTTATGTTGGGATCTTTTGTAACATATATGAAATTACATTATATCAATTCAAATGGATTAAAAGCTAACATGTCAAATTGTTAATTAATTTCATTACCTAATTTTTAAGCTAATTTTCTATTTATGTTAGAAAAAGAAAAAGAAACTATACAAATGGATGAGGATGTTCAATATTGTTGAGCAGTCATTGCCTTGTTTGTTTTAAAATTTTATCTCCCTTTTACAATAAAAATGTTAGTTGGTAAAGCAATAATCATACTTGCATTAAGTTTATGTTTATAAACAAACCAAAAGAACTAAACCGAATAACAACGATCCATTACGTGAACATAATTATAGTTTCAAAACAATTCAATTTAAATGTTATACTAAATGTATAATTCAATTTAAACTCAAATTTTATAATTTAAACCTTTGCACCAAACTATACTAAGTCTTTGTAAATTGTGTCAGAAGCTAAAAAAAATAACCTTGACAATAAGCAATAGAAAAAGATTACAGCTGTAAAATTAATCCATAATAAAAGGGAAAATGGAAAATATATATATGTATATATGATAACCATTGTATGATACAAAAGCAAATAAGACAAATTGGATTCATGTCTCAAGAGCTAAAGATATCAGATGTAATATATTTTTACTTGTCACATGGAGTGTTTACATACCAAAAACAAAACAAAAAAAAAAAAAAAAACAAAACAAAAAGAAAAATAAATAAAGATCAGATGTAAAAAAATTAAAGAGAAATATAAAAGTCATTGTTACAAATATATCATCAGTGTCAGTTAAGAGTAATACAATAGCAAGATTTCTCACATAGTTACAGAAACCAAACTAAGTAAAAAGACCTAAAATTATTTATGACACGTAAAAATATACTCATTGTAACCTTACACAAAAAAAATTAAAAAATTAAAAAAATTAAAAGGTAGCAGCCTCATAGCTCATCGGTGCTTTTTATAGATGTTATAGATATATGGAGAAAAAAATATTGACGAGTTTTTTGTTTCTGGTTTTTTTTTTTTTTTTTGAGGTATTTTTTAAAAATAGTATTATCTTTAAAACTGAATGGTTTTAAAAGAATATTGCAAAATAGTTTGTAACTAAAAAGGACTTTTTGGAGCTACAAGAAATTTATTTTTCAAATTTATTTAAAGTTTATTCTCTTTATAATTTTTTTTCCTTTGTTTTTCCGGAATCCTCCCTACGATGGATTTGTTTTAACTGGACACTTGTATAGAGATTAAAGATGTTAATTATCTAAACTATATAAAAGGATATATATTTTTTAAGCAAAGACATGAAAAGAATTGATACACTCTACAATATTCATGTTCATAATCAAATTGAAAAACTATTAAATAACAAAAAATTAATAATACTACTATTTTAATATCTTTGTTTTCAAAATAATAAGTTTTTTTTTTCTTATTAATTATTTGTGTGTGCCTCACTTATTTAGAGAGTAATCTCCTAATTTTTTTGTTCATCTCGGAAGATTAAATGATTCAAAAGTCAAAAATTAAGAAAAATAAAAAAGATAATTAAATGAAAAAAAATGAAAAGGAGAAAAGACATTTATGATTTGTTTGACATTTCAACTCAACTCCGACTACATTGAACTTTTTTATCTTAATTTTTATCTTTTTTTTTTTTTTGAAAAGTTCATAAAAATTATAACTAGTTTTTAAAAAGTCAACTAACTTAAACTTAAAAATTTTATCTCCAACCAACAAACGAAACATTAACAATAAACATAATGTTTTTTGAAGTTTGAAATCCACTTGGAATCTTTTGAAGATAAACACACATGGGACTTTGTCTTCTCCAACGGTGTAGCCCACGCCCCATTAGGATCGGACTGGACTGCTAAAAAAAACACTCCTAGACTTACACATGTCAATTTAAAACAGGTAAGCCAACATGCGACTTGTAAGGCCTTTTTAATTCCTAGTTACAAATACTAGAAACTGAATCAAAAAAACTTCAGTTTCAAAAAACAAAAGAATACACTAACAAACGTACACGTGTCCATATAAAGCAAGGAAACAAGCATGTAAATTGAGTATCCGTGCCTTATATATGTGTGTATACATATATATGTGTGTATATATATATATAAACACACATATATGTTAATAGATTTTTTTTTTTTTTTTTAGTTTTACATATAAAAACACTAAACTTGCATTTGATTCGTCATTTAGAGATGAAATTTTTAAGATGGAGTTAGTTATCTTTTTAAAAACTAGTTATAAATTTTATTGACTTTTCAGAAAAAAAACAAAAACAAAAAACAAAAATTGAGATGGAATAGTACAGTTTAATTAGAGTTAAACTTGAATATGAAACGAATGATAAACTTTCCAGAAAACTTACGGATTGGTCCAGCCCGTAAACCACCGAGCTAAAAGAGGTTGGGTTGGGTCGCCCTTTCCTTTGTTAGGACTAGCTTGGTCAGGTCCATATTTCCCCCCTCAATGGGTTTGGTGGCCCATATTTATAGTACTAGACAGAGACACTCTCTTTAGTCTAATTAAAGTAAGAAAATCATAAAAAATTACCAGCTACTAAAGTAACAATTTAGAAAAAGTGTTTTTTTTTTTCATAAATGAGGAAAAAAAAAAACCCCCCATCAATCAAACTCATAAGTTAGATCACCCGTTGATTTCACATCCTAAAAAAGTATACAATTTACAGTTTCGACAATTCATGCCCGAATCCAAAATGCAAACCTAACATATTCCAACTAATAATAACAACAATTAATAAAATTGGGGCTGAAATTGTCATATCCAGAAAAGTGGATTCCGCTTGTGAGGTTGAAATTGGGATGATGATGAAACTACCATCAGAGCTTTTTTATTTAAAATAATAATAATAATAATAATAAAATTGGAGTAAAGATAACTAGTATTTGAGCTTTGACAGACCATTACAATGATCCGATTATCGCCAAGCCACGTCATTTGATGGGAGGTGTGTTGCTTACTTTAGTTCGACTATAGTTCAAAGATGGATCCATTTTGATCATAAATTCAAACAAATAATTGAAATTTTAGGAAAAAGAAAACATCATAAAAATGAATAAAACTAAAAAGTGAGTTTAAAACATGTTAAACTGGAACATAAGATGCATTGACTTGCATAAGCGAGTGAAGAGTGAAAATTTAACTCACTAGCCTCCAGTAGGCAGTCTTCTTCTGTCGACGTGCAATTCACGACCCAAAAAAAAAAAAAAAGTTAAAGTTAAAATTGTGGGAATACCCCCATTAGTGCACATGCTTAGGATTTTTACCCTATTGACCACTTTTCATTAGACATTGTAAGAGGACAAAAATTTTGAAGTCATTTAGATATAGCAATTTTTCATATATGTGCTCTTTTTGGGGCATTTTCACCCAAAAGAAAAAAAAAAAAGCCACTAAAAGTAATGAAATATAACTGAAAAATGCAAGACAAGGCTAGCCCTAGAAGATGAAGTGAAATGAAAATCCAAGTCCAACTTATAAGTGAGAGCAACTTCTGACCAGGATATAACAAATAAAAAGATCCAAAGTTTGATATTCCATAACTCAATCCAAAGATCCTTGACCAATAAGTTGTATGGTTTTAGAATCAAAATGGTTGATGTTAAATTGGTTTCACTTTTCAAATAGATCTGAGTCTTGTACTTTTTTATTTGGATTCATTTTTCAAGTATATATGAGTTATGCTCTTTTTTATTTTATAAGTAGACTTTTGAATTTTTAGATGGGGAAGAAGTTAGTGATGAAATGACAAGGATTGCCGTTAGTTTGGGTCTTGGATCAAATTTTACTCATTAAAAAATTATAAGGAAAAAATGCTTCGCTTAAAGAAATCGACCAATAGACCGCGTGAAGGAGTGATTTCCTTTGCGCCGCATGCCGCCACGCACGTCATCCTGAATGAAGATGTCACCAAGATCTCATAAGTCCAAGACCAAAGATAAATCTCTGATCTTGCCCCATAGCTGCCGAGGTCAGTCAAGATAAGCATATTTGCTCAGGCATTGCAGCAAGGAGAAGATCCACGAAGTTCCTTTATTTTATTTATTTATTTTGATTATATGAGTTTTGTGTATTTGTAAGAGATTTTGTAGGTTTTTTATTTTTTGGGATATGCTGAATTTGTGTATTTTTTTTTAGTATGTCGATTATTGGGAAAATTTTAATTACTGGAAAGTGCACGAATCAATTGAAATATAGAATTATGAGCAAACTGGGGAAACTCACATGTATTGATAAAATTAAGAAAAATCAATATAACCTAAGATTATTAATATTTTAACCTAATTGAAGAGAAAACTAAAATTGAATGAAAAATAAAACGAAAATTAACAAGAAAAGGTAAATCAAAACAGATGAGTAATTAAACTGATCAAGAGATAAAAAAAAATTACCAAAGTTTCAAAATCTACCACCATTCAATTTAGCAATTTCCTATTAATCAATTAATTCCCAAAATTGAAGCGACAAATTGACATCAATCTATTATAACTTGTAGATTTAACAAGTAAGCCCCCTAAAATAAACCTAATATTAATCCTTTATTTTTTTTGAAGAGATGATTCCCTAAGCATTCCATTTATCAAATCCATTGATAAGAAGTCAAATAAACAAAAATTATATTGATCTCTCAAAATTCAAAAACCAAGCACGGATTAAATTCAAAAACAGAATTTCTAATTATCAAGCATACATATTACTGATGAAAGAAATCTCAATGTAATTATCTTGTGAACTAAGAATCATGAACTTATTCCTCGTTTGGTTTATCATTCTAACTCAAAATTTTCATATCAACTTTTGTATTTTTTTGAAAAAGTTTTTTGTCTTTTCTGAAAAGTTAACAAAAATTATTATTAAAATTTAAAATTTCCAACTCAAACTGGTGAACCAAACAAGGTCTTAAAGTTTAAACTAAAAATTTTGTCTTTTTCTGAAAAAGTTTTTTGTCTAGTCTGAAAAAGCTTTTTGTCTTTTCTGAAAAATTACTATTCAAACTTAAAATTTTCAAACTCAACTCATTCACCAAACACCCTCTAAAGAACACATAGAGGAAATTAATTGAATAAAAAGATAACCACATCATCAAATATGGTTTCATCTGCAACCTCAGTATCAGAAAAATTACAGAGAAATATTGAAATTCATAGTAAGTGTAATACCTGATTTTTCTATGTTACTATTTCCTTTTCATAGGAATTAAATGTATGCCGTGAAGGCATTTACGAAAAAGTTCGATTTAAAACTTTACTATGTGTTATGAGTTCTTATAGCTTCATAAGACTCAAAAATGATTGTTTTGATAAGCAAATGGCCTTTTCAGACGAAAAGAGATGAAATTTACATGATTTTAGGAAAGTCAAAGGGTTGATCGAAAAAGTCAACTTTGACCCGAAAAAGTCAAAGTTTGACCAAAATAGTCAAAATGATAACTGTGTAATTTTGTGACATGCAGTATGGGAGCAATACTGCGGAAACCCATTTTTCGGGTAAGATAGCATAAATGAGAACTAAAACCACCATAGAAAAATCAAGCACACTAAGTTAGAGCACAGGGCAAAAGGGCCCGAGAAAATAAGAAAAAAAATTTCCAGTCCGATTTTTTACACAGATAAAATTTTGACTGTAGTATAAAATAACGGTACTTTGTATTAGTGAACACAGTATTGGATTTATCTGTGTTAAGTTTAAAATTAGACTGTTTTTCAAAGAAATAGCCAAACAAGGCCTTTTTAAATTATGACATCACTTATTTTTGAATTATGACATCATAATTCTTTGAACCAAGCATAAGTGAACAAGTGTCTTGCTTCTAGAAAATTTTTTCCTTCTCCACCAAGCAATGGCAGGCCACCTATGCATGCTTTTTGTGTGATTTTAAAAAAAGGTGGGGTTTTTCTAGAATTTTTGAAAGTTTTCCTTTGTCTATAAATAGGGGAGAGCTTTATTCATTTTAATCAAAAATTCTAGCCAAACTCTTGCAAAATTTCACCCCAAAATCCGGGAGAGAAAAAGGAAAAACAAAAATTTTCTTAAGCCAATCCTAGGTTAGTGTTCGGTTTTGTCAAGAAATTAAAAGGGAAAAGTTTGAAAAATTTCCTAGCACTCCTTTGAGTGAGCTGCCGAGTGTGAGAGAAGAGGGAAACAAGAGGAAACCCAAAAATTTTCAAGGGAAAATCCTAGGGTGGAATTCGGATTCCATC
Source organism: Ficus microcarpa (assembly GCA_025413485.1). Taxonomy (NCBI): domain Eukaryota; kingdom Viridiplantae; phylum Streptophyta; class Magnoliopsida; order Rosales; family Moraceae; genus Ficus; species Ficus microcarpa. The sequence continues at coordinate 375,734 of CM046381.1, read as the reverse complement.
TAGAACCAAGAGCAAGCTTGGAAAAAAAAAATTGAGGCCATTTTCTTTCTTGGTGCAGCCCATGGGTTTAGTGGGAAAAAGGAAAGGAAAAATTCAAATTTTGGGTGAAAATTTCTTGGTGTGGCCGAGCCATAGGTGGAGGACAGGATTTGAGGTCAAAAGAAAATTTTGGTACCACTTTGGTGTGGAGAATCCGGTTCTAGGAGCAAGAAGGAAAGAGTGAGATTTTTGGTGCAAACCCTAAGCCAACCCTTGAGTGGTTCAAGGTATTTTTCAAAACCTTAACCCTATTTTCATTCAAGCTTTTAAATTTAAGTTTAAATGTATTTCAAGCAAATTTTGTAAGAGCATAAGCTCAAATTTTAATTTCTTACCCTTAGTTAGTTTTAGTGCTTGATTAGATTTATCTAAGGGTGGTTTGGTTCATGTATGCAATTTAATATGCTTATGATTTGTTGTATATTAGGATTGCATGCTAGATTGTTTACATGAGGTTATATGTCCCCAATTAAGTGTGTAAGAATGTGAATGCATATTAGGGTATGAAATGTGATTTTATGGCATGAATGAATAAGTGTATGCAAGCTAGAAAACCATGCAGCCAAGGACTAGGGCAATCGGCTTTTGGGGCTGCATGGGCACGTTGGGTTAGCATGTTTGAATGTATGGGAGGTAGAATCCACGAATTAGGACGTAAACCAGACTTAATAACCGAAACTGCCAATTCGGATTCGAAACTGGCCAGTTTCGGGAAAGTGGAAATTTAAGGCCTTTAGAGGCCGAACTGGGTGAAACGTAAAACACAAAAGTTATAGAACAGGGTTTTTCCTAGGGGGACAACGTGGACCGTTTCCCAAAATGAGGCTCCAATGGCCTCCATTTTTACAGAAAACCGAAACTAGTCTGCCCAGACCCAGTCTACACGACCAACGAGATTCAAACAAAAACTGACAAAGATATAGACAGAACTGGAATTTTCTTAAAACACGAAAGTTTTAGAATTCTTCAAGAGCTAAACTTTTCTGAAGACAAGTTTTTCAAATTTAATCTGGATTTTTAAATATAAACTGATTTCTAAAAACTGTGCAGGGAGCAAGAAATTCCTGCATAAGATTTTCTAGAACCTACTTAGGAAAACTGTTTCTCCTTTCAGAAAGCATTATTTTAACTACGAAAACTGTTCCAAAGGCAGTTTTCAACCTTCAACCATTTTATAAAACCATGTTCTAAGAACTAAGAATTTTTATGAGTAATTAAGGGAGTTTTTGAGCTTAATTGCTAACCTTTTTCAAAGATAAAGAAAAAGAGGATTTTTAAGCTAAGTTTATGAAATCAAGCAAAGACGGATGGTGACCGGGGACTTATACCTGAGTTACCGGGCTTAGCCCCAAAGCCCAAGGTTGATTCGAAGAGAGTTGACTTTAGCAACCTTAGAGGTTAACATTGGTTAACCTAGTATGGATTAAGATAAGCTATAAGCCCGAGGTTAGGTGATGGCCTAACCCTATACGTTTGCGTATGGGATTAGTATGGAAGGTTATCCAACATAACCTACTAGGCCGTAGTATGAGTTCAATAGGGCTAATATTGTAACCACACATAAGACAATTTATGATTTATATTTAAGGGGACATATAACCAAAGCATTGCATAAATGTTGGTTGAGAACCAACATATTATGGTCATAGATTAGAGACCTTACCTAAGTTCTTCCATTAAGCAGGAAGTACCCTGCAGCTGAGCCCCGAAGTGGAACAGCGTAACATCAGGCATGGACAAGGTAAATACAACGCCGCCTACAGCATAGGCTATTAGTTGTATACTTACCTAGATATTGTAACGCCCCCAAATCCACGTGGGGCTAATTACGCAAACTTGGATCGCTACCTTATTTGCTTAACTTAAACCTTACCCAATTTTTAGAGTAGATTTTTTTTTTCTTTTTGAAATCGTAACTTGAAAACATTGCACAGGTAAAACTTAAAACCTTACATTTAAACTCAAAACTTATTTTCATTCATAAAAACTTAATCTTTTAATATGTACTCACTCGAGTACCGAGCTTTTATCCCTTAGGGAAGCTACCATACTTAAACATAACATAAACCGTGGACCAGACCCGACCTAATGCGGATCGGTATAACAAGAGGCAACTCGTTGCCATCTCTACTGAAACTGAAACTGTACCATACATACTTAAAACCTAATGTAAACACATTTTTCATTTCAAACATATTTTGGAAACCCGTAGCGGTGTCCATTCCCACGTTTCACAGTCCGTAGTGCCATCTCTCCACAGCCTTGCATCAGGTATTGCCAGTAGGTAGCTCACCTACAGCATGAACGTAAGTAGTGAGCTAAAAAGCTCAGTAAGCACAATATTCAATCCACATGCAAATGAAAGTGCAAGAATACGTGAACCAATTATGATTTCTTATTAATCAGATTATGGTTCCCTATTTAATTCTATATCATGTGTGCACGTACTGAGGTACATAACCATGGAGTGGTTGAAGGTGGTCCGTCCGATCCAACTCAAACCATGAAACAAAATGTTTAGCATGGAGTAGTGGAGACAGCCCATCCAATTCAAGTCAAACCATGAAACATACCGTTTGAACTTACCACAGAGGCAAGCCAGTACAACACAACAATCCTTACTTAACTTATCTCATATCTTAAGAACTTGTTCTTACCATATAATTCATTATCAGTGAGCATGCTTCGTGATACCATGATATCGAACATAAAACATAACTTACTTCATCGTAACATACTATCTCATAACTTAACATGCCATGACGTACTGCATCGTAACATAACATCATACATAACATAACATAATTCATAACATACTTCATAACATACTTCATCTTAACATGAAACATGGACATACTGCATCTTAACATATCATCATGACATATCACATCTTAACATAAACGTACTACTTCATAACATCATAAATCATGAAATGCCATTCATGATTTCTTAAAAACATCTTAGGCAAACAAACATGTGTTCATACTGTAGGCGGAGTTGTACTTACCTTCCGTCCTACGCTCTTGATTTATTGTCTCAACTAACGCTATTCCTTATCCGATACAGCTGCAGGTTCTATCCTGCTCGATAAAGGACATGATCTAATTTAAACTCGTGAAATGTTGGTGATCTAACCAACATGCTTACATGGTCTTGGTTGTATGTCCCTTTGTGCAAAATGTCTTAGTTGGTTACATTGGATAACCTTGTGTACTAAGCTCATGACATACCATTAGGGTTAGATTATCTTCTAACCCTGGCTTCATCCTTAATCCATAAATTATCGGGTTAAATCCATTAACCCTTTAGCTTAGCTTAATCGGTGTCCTTTAGGGTTACATTGGATAACCCTTAAGGCCAAACTAAACCAATGTCATTAGTCAACCAAAGTCAACTATGGTTAACTCTGGTCAACTACGGTCAACTATGGTCAACCCCCCCCATGGGTCAACTTTTGGGCCTCGGGCTTGACCCGGTAACTCGGGTATAACTCCCGGTTACCTTTCGTAGACTAATCGCTTACTATACTTGTAAGACCCGAAATTTTGTAGACTTGTAATCTCCTTGTTCATAAGGAATTAAAGTCTAATTTATGTGTTTATGATGTGTTACATGAAAAATTATGAATAATAATGAGAAATTCATAATTTTATTTATCAATGTTTGAGTCCTCATTAAATTGATTTTGAGACTCCACGAATGATTTATGAGCCAAGTATGAGGTTTTAAAAGGAAAAAGAACGAAAAAGGATGAAATTTTACGCAAGTCAACTTTGACCGAAAAAGTCAAAGGTTTGACCAAAAGTCAAAGGTTTGACCGAGAAAGTCAAAGTTTGATCAAGACGGGTCACAACGTTGACTTCACAAGTATGATGAAGGAATGTGGAAAGAATTCTGAAAATAAAGTTTTATGATAAAGAAAGCACAAATAAGCCATAAATCTACCGTAGAAAAATCAAACACACCGAATTAGAATTAAGGGCAAAAAGGTCTCTAAAAAATTGGAGAAAGAAAGTTTTCGGTCCGAATTTACAGGGAAGAATTTTTGGACCAAAATATAAAATGAGAATGCTCATCACAGTATTGGAAATAGCTGTGGAGCGCGAAAGGAGCTGTGGAAGAAAAATCAAGAAAGCACAAATAAGCCATAAATCCACTGTAGAAAAATCAAGCACACCGAATTAGAATTAAGGGCAAAAAGGTCTCCGAAAAATTGGAGAAAGAAAGTTTTCGGTCCGAATTTACAGGGAAGAATTTTTGGACCAAAATATAAAATGAGAATGCTCATCACAGTATTGGAAATAGCTGTGGAGTGCGAAAGCAACTGTGGAAGAACGAAATGGCCAAACAAGGCATTGTGAGAGCTAGTGGAAGATGACATCAACCCCTTGACATCACTTTCCACTAACTCAAAGTTGCACATGGCAGCCCTCCCCCACTCTTCATGGTCGGCAACAAGGCATGAGAAAGCCAAGAGAAAAGCCATAATTTAAGGGCAAAAATGTGAAGCAAACCAAGGACACTTACCATGCCTATGATGTCACATTTCACTAGCCCAAAGCTAGCCATGTGGGGCTGCATTTCTTCCTCATTTTTGGCTGCAGCACATCCTCCTCCACTTCTATGTTCGGCAGCCCAAGGAAAAAAAAAAAAAAAAAGGGAACAAGACATGACACAAAGCCATGATTTAAGGGCCAAAAAGGGTGAGCTAGTAGGGGAAATTTCTAGGGATCTCTAGGGCCATTCATGGGTTGCCACATGCCCTCTTTAGCCCCAAAATTTTCAGCACACAACCCCACTTCTCTCTCTTGAATTCAGCAGCCAAGGAAGCACATGGGAGACATGGCATAAAGCCACATTTTAAGGAAAAGTTAAACTACTCCAAGCTCCCTTGTTTCTATCAAAAATCTTTCCCATCCCTCTAGTCATTTCACTTGAGAAACTAAGAGAACCCATGCCTTTTCCCTTGTAATATTCGGCAGCAAGAGAGGAAGAGAATAGAAGAGAGTGAGAGCAAAAGAAATTCTTGGAGTGTTCATCCTTGGGTTCGGTTTTTCAAGAGCTAGAGTAAGGAGAAATTTGTGAGATTTTAGTGACTTTTGGAGCTTGTGGCCGACCAAGAAGAGGAGAAAAGGTGAGTGATTCTTGACAAATTTTTTTGGGTTTTCTTCTTGAAAGTGCTCGGCTTGGAGGTGTGAAAAAGCTAACAAAAATCTCTTAGATCCCACTTTTCTTGGACCAAAGCCGTGAGCCACCAAGCAAGGAAAGCTTGAGAAAAATCTTGTGGGTTTTTCCTAAGTGGTGGCCGAACAAGAGGAGGAGGAAAAAGGTAAGAGAAACTTGGATTTTTCTCTTGTTAAGGTTCGGTTTTGGTGGAGCAATAAAAGCTAACAAAAAATTTTTTGGATGCCATTCTTCTTGGAGAAGCCGAGTGGTGAGGAAGCTAGAAGGAAGGAAGAAAATCTTGGGATTTTAAAACCCTAACTTGGGTTTGAGGTAAAAACCCTTAAACCATCTTGAGATTAAGTTCCATTTAAGCTTTTTGAGGGTGATTCAAGTTGGGTTGTAAGGACATAAGTCCAATCTATTTTTCAGCCCTCATTTGTTGGTGTGTGTGTGCTTGATTGGGGTTAGGGTTTGGTTGGCTGATTTTGATGCTTGTTTTCTTAAAAATTTGTGCTTGAAAATGTGGTAGGAAGCATGCTAGATGTGGTTGATATGTCCCTTAAATTTTTGGTCCCAAGATCTGCCCTAGGCAGTGGTTGGTCGGCTGCTAGCCTAAGGGTGTGTTGATGAATGTTTGTGTGGAATGCTAGGTAGAATCATACAACCAAGGATTAGAGTTTTCGGTTTGTGGTTGAATGGACCCATGGGATTTGTATGCTTGTATGAACGGGACGTTAGAAACGCTACTTTATTTATGTATAAGCTCCCGATGTGATCGGTCAAGGTAGATTCCGCGAAATAGGACGTAAAACGGAATTAACAAACCGAAACGGCCATTTCGGATACGAAACTGGCCAGTTTCGGGAAAGTGAAAATATCAGGCCTTTAGAGGCCGAATGGGGTAAAAATCAAAACATGAAAGTTGCTCAAAACAACTTTTTCTAGAGGACATCATGAACAGAATCTTGAAATGAGGCTCCAACGGCCTTTGTTTTCCCCAAAACCCGTGGCTGATCCCTGGGGCCAGTTTTCACTCTGTTTTTTAGGATCAGCCAGTTTCAAACGAAAACTGGTACTAATCTAAGCAGAACTGGATTTTTTGCAAAACGTGAAAGTTTTAACATTTTTCAAGAGTTACAACTTTTGTGAAGACAAGTTTTTCAAATTTAAAGCCGATTTTTAAACTAGGCACGTTTTATAGAAGGTGCGCAGGGAATCCGAAATCCTGCACATGAGTTTTACAAAAATGCTTTCAAAAAAATTGTAAAGTGCTTTTAAACCGTTCTTTTGACTACGGAAACGGTTCCAAAGACCGTTCCCGGCCCCAAATGATTTTATAAAAGATCGGTTTCAAAAACCATGAATTTTAAGGGCTCGGGTTTGGAATTCCACATTTTTCCGCGAAGTGAAGAAAAAGAGGGTTTCAAACCAAATGTTTACAAGTCAAGGAAAAATGATGATTTTAAGCCAAAATAATTTCAAAATAAAGAAGCAAGAATTTTTACAAGTGAATGAAGGATTTTTGGAAGATAATTACACAAGATTTTCCAAAAAATAACGAAGAGGGATTTTAAAGTAAAATTTGGTAAGCAAGCCGACTATGAACGGTAGCCGGGTATTATATCCGAGTTACAAACCCAAAGGATGATCAATGGTTGACTAAGGGTTGACCCAAGGTTAATTAAGGTTAACCTTAAGGGTTACCCAACATAACCATAAGGGATACCCACATGTATAATTGGGCTAAGATTTAAAGGGTTAATGGAAATAACCAAATGACAAGGATGTATGAGCAAAGCCCAAAAATAGAACAAGACTCTAATAAAAAAGGTTATCCAACGTAACCTTTTAAGGATTAATCAAGTTTGGTTACCCTTAACGAAGAAGGATAATTGAGGTGACCAAGATGGATTTCAAGTATAGGGGACATACAATCAAGAATAGGTGTGAGTGTTGGCAGGTCACCAACACCTTACGAAAGGATCCTGATCCTATATTTTTGGTATATCAGGAAAGTGAATTGCTATTGCCGACAAATTTAAAAGGGCGCAACTTTAAGGATACGGCACCAGAGGTAAGTACAAACCTCACCTGCAGTATGAAAGCTAGTAAATTATGTTCAAGTATGTGGTTTTCAAATATGCTGCAATATGTTGGGTGCTATATCTATGAAATGCCATGCTTTATAAAAAGTGCCATTTTTGTACAATGCTATGTTAAAAAAAGTGTTATTTTTGCAAAATGCTATGTTTATAAAAAGTGTTATATTTACAAAATGCTATGTTTATGAAAAGTGCTATATATGCAAAATGCTATGTTTATAAAAAGTGCTATATTTGCAAAATGCCATGTTTATAAAAATGTCATGATTGCAAATGCCATGAATGAAAAGGATGCCATGCCATGTTATGAATGAGATAAAAAGTATGTTATCATATAGTGACATCATAAGGTATGTTCATTAAGGATAAACAACATGGTAAGAAATCACAAGTAAAGTGTCGTACCGACCTCCCATAAGGTGGAGGATTTTTCATGTTCAAGTAAAGGATTCACTCTCTCGTTGATGCGGGAGGGTGTAATCACCCAATGTTCTCAGAGTAGTTAGGGACCTTGCAACTCCTAACTGTATCAGGAGGCGCGCTAAATAAATGATGGTACGTACACTATGGGGCCCATAAGGAAGATAAGTTTAAGTTAAAAGGAATGCATAAATGGAACATAAATGGTTCACGCATATGCATATGATGAATGTTATGTTTTCAAGATATTTTGAATATGAAAATGTTTTGTGAGATCGCGTTTGTGCTTACTGGGCGAAAGCTCATCAAGTTATATTTCATACTGTAGGTAAGAAACATGCAGCTTTATTAGTGGGCATTGCATGGACGGTATGGCGGCGGATGAAGGGCGGTATGAATACCACTACGCATTATTTTCGCAATCTTTTGATAAGTTAAGAAGTTTTGTATATAAGTATATATCTATGATGAAGACAAGTTTTGTGCTATGGTATTTTGGAACTAAAAACTTAAAGTAAGTTGTTACTTCAGTATTAATGATTTACTACTAATGACAAATGCGTTTTATAAGTATGTTTCAAAAAAAAAAAAATCCTAAATTTTAAGTAAAGTTAAGTTAAGTAAGTAAGATGGCGACCCTACGTAGAAGGGGGCGTCACAATACTCTAGCTTGAAAAATTCATTTTCCCTACTTGGAAAATTTAGGAAAATTAATCCCAAAACTTCTTACTTAACTTGTAAAAATCCTTCACTTAAATCATAAAAATTCAAACTCTTGGATTAGTGCTTTATAAAATCATTCGGGGTTGAAAACTGTCCTTGGAACAGTTTTCCATAATCAAAACAATAGTTTGTAGAAGAAAAACAGTTTTCTAGAAACATTTGTAAAACTAGTGGTGCAGGAATTTTCGGATTCCCTGCGTACCCTTTGAAAAATGATCCCAGTTTAAAAATCGGTTCATAATCTGAAAAAGTTTTCTTCACAAAAGTTCTAGCTCTCGAAAAATGCTAAAACTTTCATGTTTTACAAAAATTCTAGTTCGGTCTAGATTCGTCCCAGTTTTTGTTTGAAACTGGCTGACCCCGAAAAAAAAAACTAAGTGAAAACTAGGTCTGGGGATCAGCCACGGGTTTTGGGGAAAACGGAGGCCATTGGAGCCTCATTTCAAGAATCCGTCTGCGTTATCCCCTAGAAAAAGTCGTTCTGGATAACTTTAATGTTTTACGTTTTTCCCAATTCGGCCTCTAAAGACCTTATATTTCACTTTTCCAAAAACTGGGCAGATTCTCTCCGAATCTGCTAGTTTTTGTGCTTATTTGATTTTACGTGTCCTACTTCGCGGAACTAACTCAACCGATTACGCGGGAGCCTAAGTAACCAACATGCAGCGTTAACTAACGTCCTACATGAATCAACACGTGATTCTAACGTAGCCATGCAACCCAAACCAAATCTGCACTATCCTAGGGTTGTATGAACTAGAGGTTGCATCACCATACATTGAACCATTCATGACAAACCATAGCTAGCTCTAACCATCTAGCAAACCAGCCATAACCGGCTGCACACAAGCAGGGAACATACCAACCAATAAGCCATGCAATCCTAGCATGCAAACAAGCACAAATATAATGCATACAAGCATAAACAAAACCATAAGCAAACCACCCTTAACACACCCTAATCAAGCACCACACCTAGTCTAGGGCATTAACCATAAAACTTGAGCTTATGCTCTTACAAACCATGCTTGGAAATACACTTAAATTTCCCAATTAAAGCTTAAACCAAAAGCTTAGAGTTATAGGGTTTACCTCTAGAATTTTGGAAGTTGGTTCAAGCTTGGATCCGAACTTCCCTTACTCCCCCTTGGCTGCCATCACAACCGGATTCCTCCTCCAAATAGGGTTCCAATTTTCAACCATGCACATGAAAACATACACATAAATATCCCATCGAAATTGCATTGAAAAATATTAGGGTTTGAGGGAGTTTTACCTTAGCTAACCCTAAGGATGGGTTAGGGTATGCAAACCGAAAATCCTCCCTCCCTTTGGCTCTCCAACCACTCGGCTTTAGCTCTCCAAATGGCACCAAAATTTTTCACCAAACTTGGTGATTTCTTGCAGGCAAAGCCGAAGCCTCCTATACCCATATTCTTCAAATTTTTTTTCTCCTATTTTCTGCACCAAGGCCAAACCTATGCACCATCTAGGCACCAAAAATCACTTTGGTTCCTTGGTTGGTGTTTCCTCTTCACTCTCGGCTACACCACCATTTTTATTCATCAAAATTTCTCTCCTTTTCTTCCTCTCCCTCTCTCGGCCACTGCACAGAAATTGGCCCCAAAAATTTCCAGATTTCTTCTTGGGTTCTTGCTTGAAACTCGAGTAACCCCTAGGCTAGCTTCCCATGGGTTTTTCATATTTTCATGTCCTTTTGCCCTTGACCTTAACTAGGTGTGCTTGATTTTCTAGGGTGGTTTTAGAGCCTATTTGAGCTATCTCGCCCATATTGACATATTTTACAGTATTTTTTCATTCTGCATCATACAATACTGCCAAGTCAACCCGTTGACCACTATTGGTCAAACTTTGACTTTCTTGGTCAAATTTGACTTTTTCGGTCAAACTTTGACTTTTCTGAAATTACATCCTTTTTCGTCCTTTTCAACTTGAAAGAGCGTTTTCTAACCTTAAAAACCTATTTTGAGTCTTATTGAGCTATAAGATCTCATAAAAAGTATGAAAAACTCTTAACCGAGCTTTTCCGTAAATATCTCAACGTATGCACATAATTCCTTTGAAGAGGAAATGATAACATGAAATTTCTAGGTATTACAGATATAATTGAGGTGTTATGTGCTATATGCTATGATTAAATGCCATGTTATATATATAGTATGATGAGTCTATGTTATGAAACATGCTAAGTTAAGAGTTTGGTATGACTATGAAGCATGAAAAGGTGACATCAAGCTATATGCTCACTAACTGTAATAAGAATAATAAGTTTAAGAATGACAAGATGGAAAAAAAAAAAAGAAAGGCGACAAGTCGCCTGTGTCGTACCACCCGTCCAAGGTCGGGTTAGACTATGGATTGAGTTGGACTTGGACTGGCCGCCCCAATCAATCCATAGTTGCGCGCCAGGTACGAACACTCATGTTAAGGGCCCCTAAGTAAGATTATAAACGATGAAATAACAAAGCATAATATGAACATAATTGGTTCATGCATGCTATATACAATGATGTGTTATGTAATGAAATAGATTGTTATGTCATGGATAGGATAAGAGATATAATTATGTGTCGCGGTATAAGAGTTGTGCTTGCTGAGCGAAAGCTCATTGTTTTAAGTTTATGCTGTAGGTAAACAACCTGCCAGCAATTGATGGTATAAGGTGGAGTCACGTGATCGGGCACTGTGAAATGTGGGAAACGGAAGTCGCTACGCGTTTCGAAATTTATATGAATATTATGGGATGTTTAATAACTGCTAATTAGTTAATGTTAATGCTCGTACGCACAAATACTATTATTCGTTCATACTTTATGTTCCATAGCTCTCTATATGCATTGTATTAAAAAAAAAAAAAAATTTCTGCTGTGTTTCACATATTAAGTAAGTAAGTTTCGTAGAAGTTATTTCATGATTGTATGTACGTAAGTATGGTAACGGCCTGTGCTAGGCGGGTCGTTACAGTAAGAACATAGATAAACATAGCCACTGTCTTCTTTCCTTCTTCTCTTTCCTCTGCCCAACTGTCAGTCGTCTGTCCAACCGCTGTTTCTATGCTGTTTGCTATATATACATACATATATTTATACATACATACATACATATTAATCAAATAATTTTATATAAAAAATGCCTAACAATAAATAAGAATAAGAGCCAATATGTACTAAAAGTATGCACATAACTGATTAAAAATCCAATTAATACACGCCGTTCTTAACTGATATTACTTAAATTATCGATTCGTATCACATTGATTATCGATTTGTTATTGACTGCAACATCAAAAACTACACCCAGCCCACGTTTGATTAACCGATTTAAATAAAAAAATTTTCAATTTCAATCTAATAATGTAATAATTTAAAATAATATATTTTAGAATAATTTGATGTTAAAAATCTGCTAATAACAAGAAATATCCCGATAAACTATATTAAATAGTTCAATAGAATACCAACTTATTCTGGCACATTAGCAAAACGTATTCCACAGATTACACTCTGACAGCCGAAGTCTAGCACAAGTGGTCGGAGATTATATTGGATACCAATATGTATTTTGGTAGAATTACAAAACATATTATGGTATAATACCTTTATGATTGGTTGGAGTATTTTTAAAAAGACATATTAGGTTGATCTTTGACTTATATTGGAAGAGGACAAAAATGTTGAAACCATTATAGATAAGATAAGACAATATTACAAAGATATACTCTTTTCGGGAATTCCTCAAAATCACCCAATTATTATTTGACTCACCTCCTAGCAATGCAAGCTTTTGAGACTGTTCGGTGAACTAAAATGAAAGCCTAGAAAAGAAGAAGTTCTCAATATACAAAAACTTATAACTTTAAACCAAGCAATTAACGGATAGTTTTGTTGTGAGATAGAAATATTACCTGTTGCTCGTTTGATTTGGAGTTGATCCAATACCTCATCCGCTCTTTGCCCTCAGAGACTGGATGGCATCCTTCGCACTGGGGTGATCCCACTCCAGCGATTCCCACATATCTTCATGTATGATAACACTTCGAAGAGAAACCGGAAATGGAACTCTGTCAAGGCAAGGGACCTTTTTCAACTTTGGACAATCCCATATATGAACTTCGCGCAAGGAATTGTCAGCAATGACGGGGAAGCTTTTTAATTTTGGTAGTAAAATCAAATATAAGTTCAACAATTTAGGAAGAGTAACAACGCCGACGGCCTGATGTGATCTTCCACCTGCAGCTTCCACGTGTTCTTGATCTTCTTCTTCTTCTTCATCATTATCGGATGTCGTTGCTACTATTTCAACCAACTGTTCACAGTCAAGGACACTGATGTCTTCCAGGTTTGGGAGTGGAGCAACAATGGACAATCTCTTTATGTTGTGACAGTTATACACTTCCAATTTCTTAAGAGAGCAAAAGGTGCCAGGTGGAAGGGGTGCCGACGATGCTAGATTTTCCCTCCGGATCAGCCCTTGCAGGTCCCACACTGCCGTAAGGATCAATTCCTCGAGTGTCTGAAGAAGACGAATGATGCTAGAGGAATACACAAACAAATGCTTAAGCTCACCACACTCCTCGATATAGCACCCCTTGAAGTTCATTGCATTTTCGAACGATGTGAGGTCACACAAACTGCTTACATTAATGCAACAACTGCGTATAGCCAGGATCTCAACGTCTTGAGGGAGCAATGGCGGGCAGTCTCCACCTTTTGCTACACTTTCACTTATGTCACAATTTATCAAATGTACAACTTTACCATGTTTATGGACTGCACCACAGTCTATACCGTCAGTAAATCCCAATTGAAGTATGTAATAGGCAGGTCCTCCCTCTGCCAAAGATCGAACATACGCGTTAAAACCGTTAAGGTCATCCAACACGCAATAGAGGCTTTCAAGCTTCCTCAGAAATACTAACTCCTCCCCTCTTGTTGTTGCTCCGCAATCTTGATTAAGAGAAAGATACCGAAGGTTTAAAAGCTTGCAAAAGACCCCATCAGGTATTATCTCTAGCTGATCACACCTGTCAAATTCAAGGTATCTCAGCTTAACTAAGTTTTCCATACTTCCTTGATTCCTGACCCGTAAAAGTCCAACCTCTTCAAAGCTGTCAGTTTTGCTAAAGATGGCACATACATCAACTGGCGACATTTTCTAAGCAACAATGCTTTAAGATTCACCAACTCGGAGATTGATTCCGGAAGATTCTCAATACTAGTTTCAGATAGATCAAGAAGACCAAGTCCCGTCATGTGACGGAAAAAGTTGTCTGAAATACTATGCAAGGAACGGTTTGAGTTTAGCAACAGTGTTGAAAGCTTGGGACATCTTGGTGATTCAAAACTCAAAGGAATATCTGATATCTCATTCTCCATCAATGAAACTTTAGCAAGATCCTCTTTCCAATATTCTTCATCAGGAACACGTTTCAATCCCATCCCTGCTTCAACCAGAATTGGAGCTCTTTCACTTGTAATTTGTAGAGCCATATCCCTTATCAAATCATGCATCTTCACGCAAGCCTCCCCATAATGGTCTCTTGTATCTTCCAATAAGCAAGCATTGACGAGTTCGTTTAGCATTGCCTGTCCTCTTTCCAACTCTGCTTGCCTATTTCTTCCTTGAACAATTTCTTCAGCGATCAGATACTCTATCAACTCATCTCTTTCAATTTCATCATCTTCAGGAAATAGGGCACAATATAACAGACAAGCTCGAAGGTTTTCATCAGTTAAGCGATCGTAGCTAAATTTCAACTTCTCAAATATTTCGTCTGACCCTTTTGTAGTAGATGCCTTTAGTGTAGGAAAAACAAACGTGAAGGACAAAATATGGAGGAAGTAGACTATTTCATTTAACTAAGAATGCCTTTATATAGGCTTACAAAAAAAAACAACCATAGAATACTAATGGTTAAAACCCATAAATATCACCAAATGCCCATAACTCCAAAAACAAAAAGAAACTCCCAAATTAACTCAAAAGCCACTATAATTCCCTATAACTCAAAAGCCACTACCGGTTATACACATCAAAAGCCACACAAACCAAAAGCCACACATTAATACAAACTAAATGCCACAAATAAAGTTTAATAATAAAAAACCTTTTATTTTCTCAACACCCCCCCTTAAACTTGATTTGTTACACCAAGTAAACTCCTCATTTTGATGAAAGTCTCCAACTTGAGGGGCTTCGTGAAAATGTCCGCCGCTTGGTCTTGTGACTTGACATATTTGAGTTCCACTTCTTTCTTCGTAATGCAATCCCGAATGTAGTGAAATCGGGTATCGATGTGCTTGCTTCTCCCATGAAACACCGGATTTTTGGCTAAGGCAATGGCTGATTTGTTGTCAACAAAAATCTCCATTGGACCTTCCATTTGAAACTTCAACTCCTTCACTAAGTTTCTTAGCCAAATTGCATGACATACACATGAAGTTGCCGCGACGTACTCCGCCTCGCATGTTGATAATGTGACTATGGGTTGCTTTTTTGACATCCATGTGAACGCCGTTTCTCCAATAAAAAATACAAACCCCGTAGTGCTCTTCCGATCATCCAAGTCACTACTCCAATCACTATCACAATAACCAACAACATCAAAATTGCTAGAAGAGACATAGGAAAGACCATACCCAATCGTCCCTTTGATGTAGCGAAGTATCCTCTTTGCCATTTTGAAATGTGTTGTTGTCGGCTCCTCCATAAACCGACTAATGATTCCAACCGAATAAAGAATATCCGGTCTTGTGCATGTCAAGTATCTCAAACTTCCAACCAAGCTTTTGAAAAGTGTAGAATCTATCTTCTCTCCTCCATCTTGCTTGGTGATTTTGACTCCACATTCCATCGGTGTTCCAACTGGATTAGCATCATCCATATTGAACCTTTTGAGCACTTCTTTAGCATAGCCCTCTTGGGATATAAAAATCCCATCTTCACCTTGTTTGACCTCGATTCCAAGATAGTAACTCATGAGACCAATGTCCGTCATTTCAAACTCCTTTGCCATCTCCCTTTTGAACTCATCAAACATGCTAGGATCGTTTCCGGTAAATACTAAATCATCAACGTATAAACAAATGATTAGTATGCTTTCACCTTGCATTTTGATGTAGAGGGCATGCTCATGAGGACACTTCATATACTTCTTCTCTTGAAAGTACTTGTCAATCTTCGAATTCCATGCTCTCGGTGCTTGCTTCAAACCGTAAAGAGCCTTCTTCAATCGAAGCACTTTGTCTTCTTGACCCTTGACTTCATAACCCAACGGTTGCTCCACATAGACCTCCTCCTCAAGGATTCCGTTCAAGAATGCCGATTTGACATCCATTTGATGTATCTTCCAATGATTATGGGCTGCCAAAGCAATAATCAAACGAATAGTTTCAAGGCGAACAACGGGGGCAAATACCTCATCATAGTCGATGCCGTGTCGTTGACTATACCCTTTCACCACTAGTCTCGCCTTGTGCCTCTCAACATCGCCATTGGCCTTTCTCTTTGTCTTGTATACCCACTTCACTCCGATCGGTTTGTGCCCTTTTGGAAGCTTGGTCAACTCCCATGTGTCGTTTTTCTCTATCGCTCGAATTTCTTCATCCATTGCATCCTTCCATTTTTTGTTTGCAATGGCTTCTTGGAAACTAATGGGCTCACAATCACCAAAAAGACAATAGAGAATTATGTCATTTTGATTTTCATTTACCTCATTAAGTTCCCGTAGACTTCGGGTTCCTCTTGGGCCAATTTCATTCTCCGAATCGCTGGATGATGACGCCCGATCGGTCGACCGGGGTGACGCTGGGATGGGCAAAACTTCACCCATTTCGTCCCTAGTTGGATCGTCTTCTTCAAAGTATGGAAGGAAATCATACTCCTCCTCCTGTATATTCCAATCCCAAGAGCCTTCCTCATCAAAAACAACATCACGACTAATAATTACCTTCCCATTCAAAGGATTGTAGAGGCGATAACCCTTTGAACTTGCATCATAGCCGATAAAGATGAGTTTCTCGCTTCGATCGTCGAGCTTGGTCCTTTTTTCTTCCGACACATGAGCATATGCAATACTCCCAAACACCTTGAAGTGACCAATTCCGGGCTTTCTTCCATTCCATGCTTCTTGAGGTGTCTTGTCAAGCACACTTTTGGTTGGTGCTCGGTTTGTTAAATAGACCGCACAAGCTACGGCCTCCGCCCAAAATTCCCTCGGCATCTTCTTCGTCTTCAACATGCTTCTTGCCATGTTTAAGATTGTTCGATTCTTCCTCTCCGCCACACCATTTTGTTGCGGTGTCCTTGGCACCGTTAACGGACGTCGGATGCCTTTTTCATCACAAAACTGTTTGAACTCATTTGATGTGAATTCACCACCTCGATCGGTTCTCATGGCCTTGATCGTAAGGTTGCTTTCATTCTCCACACGCACCTTAAATCTCTTGAAGATTTCAAATACTTCCGATTTTTCCTTCAAAAAATACACCCATGTTTTTCTAGAAAAATCATCAATAAAGAGAAGGAAGTATTTACTTTTACCATGAGACTCCGGTTTGATCACTCCACACACATCGGCATGGATGAGTTCTAGAGGCTTCTTGGCTCTTGTCATAGACTCCTTCGGAAAACTACTTCGATGATGTTTTCCGAGTAGGCACCCTTCACACACTTGGTTCGGCTTATGAATGTGCGGTAAACCCCGCACCATCTTCTTCTTCGACAAGTCTTCTAGACTCCCAAAATTGAGGTGCCCGAACCGTAGATGCCATAGCCAAGAGGAATCCTCATAACACGTCTTCAAGCATTGTGGAACATCATTACATACATTTAAAGGAAACATTCGGTTTTTGGTCATGGAGACTTTAGCAACAAGTCTCTCATGATTATCTCTCAAATACAAACAATTGTTTTTCATTTGAACTTCAAAACCTTTCTCTAACAATTGTCCTACACTCAATATATTGTTTTTTACATTGGGAATGTAATAAACATTTGTGATATATTGATGTTCTCCATTTTTTAACCGAATGAGAATTTTACCTATTCCTTTGATGGCGGCCAAAGAATTGTCTCCAAAGGCAATATTACCTTTTGCCATCTCGTTCAACTCCGCAAACATCTCGCGGTTCCCACACATGTGATTCGAGGCTCCGGTGTCAAGATACCACATGCTATCTCGACTCTCTTCTTCTCCCTTTGAAGCCATGAATAAGGTCCCATTCTCTTCCGCATAATTGGACTGCCCTTGATGGGCGTTGGATGTGCCGGCGGTTGACCCGTCATGATGCTTCCGGTCGATCGGCTCTGTTTGGGATGAGTAACACTCATTCGCATAATGTCCATATTTATTACAATTATAACATTTTACCTGAGATTTATCTCTTCCCGACCTTCCACCACGTCTTCCACGACCTCGGCCTCCTCTTCCTCTTGAAGATTCACACGAGTTTTGAGAAACGTCGGTGTTGGCTTC
This sequence comes from Ficus microcarpa, assembly GCA_025413485.1. Lineage (NCBI taxonomy): Eukaryota > Viridiplantae > Streptophyta > Magnoliopsida > Rosales > Moraceae > Ficus > Ficus microcarpa. The sequence continues at coordinate 357,788 of CM046381.1, read as the reverse complement.
ACCTCTTCCACCACGGCCTCGACCACCACGACCTCTTCCACGTCCACGACCATTTTCCTCCTTGAGTTTGAGTTGGAGAAGTTGTTCAACGGTCTCCGTTTGCTCCATCTTCCTTTTCTTTTTCTCCTCATAGGCTTGCAACGAGCCTATAAATTGTTCAATCGTCATGTTCTCGAGATCCTTCGTCTCCTCGATTGTCGTGGCGATGATCTCGAACTTAGTGTTTAGGCTCCGTAGAACCTTCTCCATGACACGAACATCGGTGATTTCTTCACCGTTCCGTCTCAATTGGTTGACAACGGTCATTACTTTTGTGTGATATTCCGCTATCACCTCCGTCTCCTTCATCTGTAACGATTCAAACTCACCACGTAAAGTTTGCAACCGTACCTTTTTCACACGATCGGCTCCTCTATGAGTCGATTGGAGCTTGTCCCACGCCGCCTTTGACGTCTCGGCATTGGCAATGGTCTCGAACGTGTCTTCGTCCACCGATTGGTACAAGATATAGAGGGCCTTTTTGTCCTTCTTTCTTGTTTCCTTTAACGCATCTCTTTGCGCTTGATCGGCTCCGACTTCCGCCTCTTGGAAACCGTTCTCCACGATCTCCCACACGTCTTGTGCTCCTAGTAACGCCTTCATCTTGATGCTCCAATTGTCGTAGTTGAGCTTGGTAAGCATCGGTAATTGAAGCGGACCCATTCCTCCACCGTTGGCCATTTTTCTCTCTATTTTTTTCTTGCAAGCTCTGATACCACTTTGTAGGAAAAACAAACGTGAAGGACAAAATATGGAGGAAGTAGACTATTTCATTTAACTAAGAATGCCTTTATATAGGCTTACAAAAAAAAACAACCATAGAATACTAATGGTTAAAACCCATAAATATCACCAAATGCCCATAACTCCAAAAACAAAAAGAAACTCCCAAATTAACTCAAAAGCCACTATAATTCCCTATAACTCAAAAGCCACTACCGGTTATACACATCAAAAGCCACACAAACCAAAAGCCACACATTAATACAAACTAAATGCCACAAATAAAGTTTAATAATAAAAAACCTTTTATTTTCTCAACATTTAGATCTTCTAGCGCTGTCTTCCAGTTATTGTAATCAACAATACCTTTTAAGCTTACTGCTATTGTAACAATTGCAAGTGGCAAACAGGCACATTCTTTGACAAACAACTTCACCATTTCTTCCATGTTTTGGATGGATAGAACATCACGACCTACTGTATCCAAGAACAAGTTCAATGACTCCGTTTGTGACAGGCGCGCATTTGGATCGGTTTGCAACTCATTTGCTGGCATACGTCAAGACGTCTTGTTGTCAATACCAACTTGCTTGTCTCGGGGATTCCTACTTTATCAAGACGGTAAACATCCCATAAATCATCAAGGATGAGGACACACCTCTTTTTTTTACTCAATTCTGCATGCAACTTACAGACTCTTTCATCATCATCGAAGTTTGAAATATCAAAATTGATCCGGCGTGCAATAGCATCTTGTAATTTGACAATGTCGGAAGCTTTTGATACAGTAACCCAGATTGTACCATCAAACTTCTCTTTCTCTTCTAGAAGGCGATTGTTTATATGTTTCATGAGAGTGGTTTTACCCACTCCACCCATCCCATAGACTCCGATCTTTCTAACTTCATCGTCCATCAACAATGCCCATATTTCTTCCATTTTTCTTGTCAATGTAGCTTCTCCCCCCAAGGTTGTTGTTGGTTGCATCTCTCCGATTCGTTTTGGAAGGCGTATGACCAAACCGTCAGGAAATTGACCACTTCCATGGAGTTTCTTGACGTTCTCTATCTTCTGAATAACATTCTTTCCAATTCGAGCGCGGAAGAAGCATTTCACTGTTTCAACTTGTTCGTTAATCGTCTTGATTTCGACATCAATGTTTTCCACCTTTTGCCGCCAAAGTCGAACCTCAGCCTTTAACTCTGTTTCTCCTTCCACAATCTCGGTGCGTAGCCTTGCATTTATGTCATCCTTTCGACAGTTTAGCCCTTCCATGCTTTCGTTGAGTGTCTTCACATTTTCCTGAAGGCCACTGTGATACTTCCAACATCTCGAAATTGGTGCTGATATCCACTGAAAAAGTTGAATAACTGGCCCTACAAGATCCATTTTTGACTAGCGCCTGGCACTGCCAATGAGAATTTGAACATTTTATTTAACTTTGGGCTTGATGAAGTATTATAACAAGATATACGAACACTCACACACAAAGATAAATATTATTGTGTAATTACTAAAGAAAAAAATGGCCTATAATGCAAATGGATTGAAAGTAATTAAAAAACTAGCTCATGGCCAATCGAAAATTTTAGTATCAAAATCTATTAGGAAAAATTTTATTTTTGCCCCTGAACTTAGTGTTCTTGTCCGCCTCCAAACTTTGAAATCTTGTAGCTTTTACCCCTCAAACTTTGAATTGTTAGTAAGAATGTCCCTCGAATTTTAAATATTCCCCCTCTATCATATTTTAGCATTGTAAGACTTGAAAAAACTTTATTTCTATCCTATAAACTATAGTATATTTGTAACTTTACCCGCAAACATTAAAAACTGGTATTGTGCTTACAACTCGCAAACTTCAAATTGTTGCAAAAACACTTGTCAAGTCATATTTCGTCAACTTAAGACTAACATGATACTAGTATAAATAATAAAATGATAATTTGAACTAAAATATATATTATTATAAAAATAACCTTAAAAATCTATAGAATTCAAGTTTTCTAAATATGCAAGTTACTTTAATTTTTCTTTGTTTTCTTGTTAAAATTTAATGCACTAGTCATTTTCAGGTTTTGGTATATTCACTTTGTGTTTATTTTATTTGTCTTTTATCCTTTAGGTGTTATGGGCTTGTTTGGGTATTTTAGTTTGTAAGTCCCTTTTTTATTTGGATTTTTTTGTTTAATGAAGTTGAACTTTTCAATAAAATAAAATAAAATAAAAAGGTTAAACTTCTACTGGTTTTGTTTTCTATTGTGTCAAATGAATTTATTTAATTAGTTGAACTTTATATTTTATTGAAAAAGTAATTGACTCAGATAGTCCTTGAATTCTTTTAAAGGTGATGGTTTGGTCCCCCTTTTTTTTTTGGCCGAAATGATCCTGAACTTTAAAATGTTGGCCATTATAATCATTTCTGTCTAATTCCGTTAATTTCTAATAGAATGAGTGAGTATTTTAGTAATTTACTAATAATTAATTTAATAAAAAATTAAAAAATTCACTTTCTTCTTTCTTGCTCTCTCATATCCATTGGGGGTGGTTGAGTTAGAGGGGTTGGGGCCTGAGCTTGGCGGCGGTTGCGGCTGCTGCGGCGGCAGTGGCGCGAGGGGTGGGGGGAGGAAACCCAGATCGGAGTGCTAGGGCAATGGCAGGTGTTTGGGCAGGGGGGGAACTAGTTTAGTGTTTGAGTTTTGAGGTTGAGCTTAACAACAGCGAAGGGAATGGAGGTTGGGGTTCATGGGGTTTGGGTTTCGATGGTAAGCTTAGCGACGGTGGGTGGAGGGGGGTTGAGGTTCATCGAGTCTGGATTTTGACTCCGATTTGGATTGTCCAGGGGGAGTGGGCAAGAGGGAGGGGGGTAAAGAGAGGGGGTGGGGGGCATGACTGCGCTATCACAAGGGGGGGAGAGCGGTGACGGCCCAACCCAAATTTGGCTTCTTGGTGGTAAGGTTGCGAGAGGGAGGGAAGGGGGGGACGGCAACGGTGCAACCCAAACCCCTAGATTCTTGTCGATGGGGTTGTGAGAGGAAAGGCGTGAGAGGGAGGGAGAGGGAGAGAGCGGGTGCCAAGAGTGAGGGGCACGATTGCATTGGCATCGGGGGGTGCGGTGGTGGCGCAACTGTAATACCCGAATTTTTCTACGGACTCATGATTTCCTTGTATGAAAAGAAATTTAAGTCCGTGTTATGTGTTTATGTAATGTTTCATGAAAATTATGAATATTAATGTGAAATTCATGATTTTATCGGTAAATGTTTGAGTTCTCATTTAATTAGTTATGAGACTTATTAAGTAAGTTGCTTAGTCATGCATGAGGCCTTGTGATGAAAAGGGCAAAATAAAAATTTATGATTTTATGTTGGTCAAAGTTTGACCTAGTTGACCTAAGGTTTGACTGAGACGGTACTGCGGTATAATAAACAGTATGGAAATTATATTGCGGAAAACCGTCATTACGGACGAATAAGTAAGAATAAGGTTCAAAACCACCCTAGAAAAATCAAGCACATTATTTAGGACAATAAGGGCCTAGTAGTTTTAAGTCCTAAGAAAATCCTATACGTAGTCCAACTTTTACTGAGATGAATTTTGGACCGTAGTCCAGTATGACAATACTGTTTTAATTAAAAACAGTATTGATATTATCTAAGTTAATAAGGAAATGGACTGCATAATTATATTAAGGGATTTTTGGAATCAAGTGGATGATTATGTATAAATTGGAAGCCATGTAGCTCCACCCAAAGTCGGCCACCTACAGGGACTAAATTATAAATATTTTGTCCTTAGGGGCTAAAGTGTAAATTTTAGAAAAGTAAGTGATGATGTCATGATGATGTCAGCTAGATGATGTAAGCATGATGATGTCATGATGATGTAAGCATGATTATGTCATAATGATGTGACATGATGATGTAAGCATGATGATGTAAAAATATATATATATCAACTTGGGCTCCAAGACAAGCAATGGCCGGCCACCACATGTAGGGGTATATAGGCAAATATTTTTCTCTCAAGGGCTCATAAGTAATTTTTGGATTAAAAATAAATCCAAAAATTAAATAATTTTCACCTATAAATAGGTGATGGGGGGGTGCCATTTGCCTCACAAATTGATAAATTGTCCCAAAACTATGACAAAATTTTCCCTCACCATTTTCCCTTAGAAGCCGAACACTAGAGAGAGAGAGAGAAAAAAAAAGTGAAGAAGGAATTAATCTAAGTGGTGGTCGGATTTTTGGTGAAACACCAACTAGGGTGGCCGAAAATTTTAGAACCCACAAAGCCAAGGAAGGCCGGTTATGGTAGAGAGAAAAAGAGGGGAAAGTTTTGGATCAAAACCTAGCACAACCTTGTGTTGATTAAGGTAAATTCCCTTTAGTCCCTAAGCTTTTCAATTTAAGCTTTAATTGGAGATTTAAGTGTATTTTCAAGTTGGATTGTAAGAGCATAAGCTCATTGTATTTCCATTGCCCTAGTTTAGAAATTTTTAGATTTGTGCTTGATTAGGTGATTAGGTAGTTTTGATTCACAAAGTTATGCATGATTATGTGATTAGGGTTGCATGATTCTAGGGTTTGCTTGTATGCTTTATGATATGATTGTATGTCCCCAATATGTTTGAGAATGTATGGTTATGTGATGATGAGATCTTACGTTAGAAACGCTGCATGACTGTTATAGGCTCCCAGTGTGACTGGTTGAGTTAGTATGCGTATAATAGGACGTAAAATGAACTTAAGCAAGAAAACTGCCAGTTTGGGTAAAACTGGCAAGTTTTCTGAAAAGCTGAATTTGAGGCCCTTAGAGGCCGAATTTGGAAAAAGTTAAAACATGAAAGTTGTAGATAAGGGATTTTCCTAGAGGGTAACGTGGACAATTTTCAAAAATAAGGCTCCAATGGCCTTGGTTTTTACAAAAATCCGAACTTGGCCATGCCCAGACTTCATGCACGGCCAGGTAGGTTCAACAAAGGAAATAAGTAGGTTAGAGTCTGAACTGGGTCTTGAGCCAAACACAAAAGTTGTAGGGTTTTCAAGGTCTAAAACTTTCGTGAAGAAAACTTTTTTAGATTCGACCCAAATTTTTAAATAAAAATTGGATTTCAAAACTGTGCAGGAAACAGGAAATTCCTGCACAGGATTTTCTAAAATAGTGTAGGAAAAGGACATTGTTGCACATATACTGATAATTGGCAGTAGGAAACTGTTCCAAAGGCAGTTTCCAACAGTTGATAATTTTTACAAACCCTACTCCAAAAGTTATAATTTTTCACAAATTGAACAAGGGTTTTTATAAAAAGGACATAGAGTACTAAGTTTTTCCAAAGCAAAGAAAAACAAATTTTGGACCCCAAGTTGTCTTAAAACTTGATAATAAGATGATGACCAATGGTAACCGGGAAAGATACCCGAGTTATTGGACTGGACCTAGAGCCCAAGGTTACCTATAGTAACCCGATAAGATATAATTTAGGAAATTGGGCCTTAGTAACCCAAAAAGATTAACCCAAGTTTGACTTAGGCTCATACCAAAGGTTACCCAATGTAACCTAACAAAATATTAAGAACGTCAGTTGAGCCTAAAACCCTAGGGTTACATTTAGTAACCAAGTAAGTTGTTAAAGGCTTGTATGGGGGACATATAACTAAGTTTTCTTAGGGATGTTGGTTAGGTTACCAACATTTTATGATTTTGATTTATAGGATCCTTATCCTATGTTCTTTTAAATAGCAGGAAGTAACCTGCTGTTGCGGACTAATTTGGAGCAACGAAACCTAAGACATACAATATCAGGTAAGTACAAACGTCACCTACAGTATGGAAAATAGTAAATACTGTTTTCAAGTATATGACATGTTTTCATGTATGCCATGTTATATCAAGTCATGTTATGTTATGTTATGTCAAGTCATGCCATGCTATGTTATATCAAGTCATGCTATGTTATGTTATGTCAAGTCATGCCATGTCATGTCAAGTCATGACATGTTATGTTATATCAAGTCATGTTATGTTATGATATGTCAAGTCATGCCATGTTAAGTCATGATAAATCATGTTATGCCATGTTAGGTCATGTTAAGCCATGATATGTCAAGTTATGCCATGTTGTAAGAAATAAACATACCACAAGTTATTTTATGCTTTTCCTCTTTAAGTCATGCTATGTCTATGTATTATATGTATCATGACTAATGAGATCACATGTAAAGAATCTTAGTCTTGATAAAGTAACAAGACTAAGACTAAATTAAGACAAGTAAAGTGTCATACCAACCTCCTGCCAGATCGTGGAGGATTACAAGCTTTAAGTTACCAAGACCTTCTGCCAGATTGTAAAGGCTTACATGATTCCCAGAATTATTAAAGACCTTGCAAACTCTAACTTTCTGTGGATTGCGCGCTTTTGGTACATACACAAGGGGCCCACATGTTAAAACAAGATAATAAGTTCAAGTCAATAATTGATCATAAAAGATTCATAAATGAACATAATTGGTTCATGCATAAGTTGCACGATATTTGTTACGTTTTGTGAGATTATGTTTGTGCTTACTGGGCGAAAGCTTATTAGTATATTTCATACTGTAGGTAAAAAGCCTGCAGCTTAAATGGTGGGCCATGTGGACGATGCGACGAGTGAAGGGCAGTGTGGGATACCACTACGCAAGTTTTCCACAAGCTCTTTTGCGTTGATATATATATATCTCAAAAATAAATTATGTTATACAGTATGTATGGAGTTGAAGACTTGAGTATGTCTTTTCATTTCAATATGTATGCACGAAAAGTTTACTACGTGAGCTAATCGATTTATATATGTTTTAAAAAAAAAATTATTCTCAAACTTTCAAGTAAGTTTAAAATATTAAGACCAAGATGTAGTACAAGTATGTATGATAACGGCCCTACGTAGGTCGGGACGTTACAGCAACCCTAATATTGGTTCATGCCGGGGCGGTTGCAAGAGGGAGGAAGCGAGAGGGAGAGAAAGAGATGAGGGAGAGAGGGAGGGTATTTTAGTCTTTTATGACAAAACTGATGATTTTCGCAAGATTCTATTAGATTTTTAACGGAGTTTGACAAGAAGGACCGTATTAGCCTAGAAAATAGGAATTTAGGGTCATCTCAGCCCAAAAAATAAAATTGGAAACCAAACCGTCACCTTCAAAAGATTTCATGGACTATTTGAGCCTATTACTCTTATTGAAAAAATTAAAATAATTATTAATAAATGTACATATTGTTTTGTTTTTACCAAAGTTGTATTTATTTTTTTAAAAAATATTTTATACCAAATTTTTATAGATGTTTAAGATTATTTTTGTGTTAATAAAAATTTTAGTTCAAATTACTTTTTTTTTTAAATATTTCGACTTATGTCACGTTAGCCTTAACTGGACAAAATATGAAATTGTGCGTGTTTTTTGCTAAGAGTTTAGAGTTCAAGAGGTGTACACACCAATTTTCAATGTTTAGGAGTGAAGTTACAAATGTACTAAAGTTTAGGGGAGGCAAAAATAAAGTTTTTCCAAATCTTACCTTGCTAAAATATGGCAAAATGAGTATTTTTGCTAATGGTTTAAAGTCCAATTGGCATTTTGGATAATATTTGAAAGTTTAAGGGGTATAAACATCAGTTTTCAAATTTTGGGAAACAAAATTACAAAAGCACTAAAGTTTAGGGCAAAAAATATAATTTGTCCAATCTACTATGTATACTCCAATCAATGTATACACATACATAGAACTAGTGAGTTATCAAAGGATTGTCTACTACAACATACAACTACTTAATTAATATTGTGAAATTAAGCATTTAAGATTCAACTAAACAAATCAAATTAAAGTTTGAATATTGAGAAGATGAGTATGATCTTGACTCGGATGGATTGTAGCATACCTCAACGTCTAATTGATTCTTAGTTCTTCGATTGCAGACTTCGACTATAACAAAAAAGGGCCGTAGCACAGAAGTGAAGCAAAGAAGAGAAAACAACAGTTACGTGCTTGCGAAATGCTGCCTTCTTTTTCTCTGAGAACCACATATATATAGAACTAATGAGTTATCAAAGGATCTTCTACTACAACATACAACAACTTAATTAATACTGTCAAATTAGGCATTTCAGATTCAACTAAACAAATCAAATTAAAGTTTGAATATTAAGAAGTTGAGTATGATCTTGATTTAGATGAATTGTAACATACCTCAACGTCTAATTGATTCTTAGTTCTTCGATCGGAGACTTTGACTATAACAAAAAAGGGCCGTAGCAGAGAAGCGAAGCAAAGAAGAGAAAACAATAGTTACATGCTTGCGAAATGCTGCCTTCTTTTCCTCTGAGAACCACATAAATATAGAACTAACGAGTTATCAAATGATCTTCTACTACAACATACAACAACTTAATTAATACTGTCAAATTAGGTATTTCAGATTCAACTAAACAAATCAAATTAAAGTTTGAATATTGAAAAACCAAATATGATCTTGACTTGGATGGAAATTGTAGCATACCTCAATGTCTAATTGATTCTTAGTTCTGTGATCGGAGACTCCGACTCTAACACAATAGGGCCGTAGTACAATGGTGAAGCAAATTAAGGAGTATTTTTACATTGCTAAAATATGACAAAATGAGTATTTTTACTAACGGTTTAAAGTCCGATGGGCATTCTTGATAATATTTCAAAGTTTGAGGGGTGTAACACCGGTTTTTAAAATTTGGCAAATAAAGTTACAAGAGTACCAAAGTTTAGGAGAAAAAACACAATTTGTCCAATCTACTATGTGTACTCTAATCAGTGTATACACATACATAGAACTAGTGAGTTATCAAAGGATTGTCTACTATAACATACAACTACTTAATTAATACTGTGAAATTAAGCATTTCAAATTCAACTAAACAAATCAAATTAAAGTTTGAATATTGAGGAGTTGAGTTTGATCTTGACTCGGATGGATTGTAGCATACCTCAATGTCTAATTGATTCTTAATTCTTCGATCGGAGACTTCCACAAAAAAAAGGCCGTAGCATAGAAGTGAAGCAAAGAAGAGAAAACAATAGTTACATTCTTGCAAGATGCTGCCTTTTTTTCCTCTGAGAACCACATATATATAACTAATGAGTTATCAAAGGATCATCTACTACAACATACAACAACTTAATTAATACTGTAAAATTAGGCATTTCAGATTCAACTAAACAAATCAAATTATAGTTTGAATGTTGAAAAGCCGAATATGATCTTGACTCGGATGGAAATTGTAGCATACCTCAACGTCAAATTTTGGAATAGTAATGTGCTTGCAAAATGCTGCCTTCTTTTTATCTGAGAATCAAGATCTAGGGTCAAGAATTATATTCATGCTATGCAAGTTGATGATAAACAAATGACTACATATCATTTCACAATATAGATTAGATTAGACGTCAAAATTCATTTCAGTTCTTCTTACTGAAAGACTCTGTTGAGCAGTTGATGATAGACCAAAAGAAACAACTTCTCATGCTAAATTCAACAACTATTCATTCCAACAACATAAATTGACCAATTGAGTTGTATAAACTAAAATGAGAAGAAGGAAGAGTTTAAAATGTAACTGACCTGCAGATCAAGTTATTTTTCTAATTATCAGATATATTCAATATATATATATATATTTTCCTGAGGATGAATGATCATTCAGATCTTCAATATTTATAAGAAAAATTAACAAAGCAGTGCAAATGTGAAAAGAAAAGAGATTAGTGAGTGAGTGCTATTTAAAAAAGGTGAAAGGTAATCAGAAAAAGCGTTTGTTCACTTGCATGATTGAAGGCAATTGGACGTTAAAATATCAGGAAATAACTTTTTTCTTTTTGGGAAGAGATCATTTTCTTATGCTAAATCTGCTGCTAATTTGGCTTTATTCAAAGGCGACAACTCACCTTTCAATCATCTATGCTTGCCATCGATATTTTTGCAAATGTCATTGGACACCCAAAAGTAATATTGGCAACGTGGGAAGAAACTCTCTCTCTCTCTCTTTATTTATTTATTTATTTACACGAGCAAACACAAACACATGTCTTACAAATTCTTTTCCATTCAGTAATTGCCTGAAAGTTGTAACATGGGTAGAAAGTCTTAGACCTTGTTTCACAAAACTTAGTAGAGAAATAGGACCCCTTTGTTCGGTATATATATCCACCTCACTTTATTTTTTCTTGAGCTAAGATTTCATCTTCATTTCAAATGAAAATAAGAATGGGACTCATTCTTGAAATTTCCTCCTGTAGTTGAACTCATTTTATTTTCATTTTAAACTTGTTTGCATTGTAATATTTTCAGATCCAAAAGTTTCTCCCTTGTGTTTCACATTTTAAAATCCATAACTTCCTTTTCATTACTGACTACGACGATTGTTTTTCAATATGTTTATGATGAAGAAAGGGAAAAATCCAAATCTATATGCCATATAAAATATGCTGAAATTCTATTAGCTAGAAAATCGTTTTTCTTTTTAAATGATTGTTTTTAATATTTATCCAAATGTCATTTCAGATGTTATTATTTTCTAAAAATTATAGTTTAATATTACACATTTAAACATGATTTCAAAATCAGTCGTTTTTCAAATTTCAGATCTTCAATCCTTTTTTTCTGAGGATGAATGATAAATCAGAACACAACAGTGCAATGTGAAAAGGAAGAAAGAGTTGTGAGTGCTCTTGAAAAAAGTGAAAGGTAATAAGAAAAAAGAATTGCTCTGATGCATGATTAAAGACAAGTGGACATTATAATATCAGGAGATATTGTGCTATGGAGATGTATGAGAAAAAGAGTTGCTCGAATGCAGGCTGGTTTAAAAAATTTAATATGATGCAAGTGCAGACTAAAATATATGGGATATGTTGTATAAAAGACAGCTTTTTCTTATCCCAAGTTTGGTAGTTTGGCCTTATTCTCAAACTTGATTCTTTTTTTTTTTTTTTTTTTCTATAGACCCCACTTTCAAAATAGGGGAAAATCTTCCAATCAAATGTTGACCGTTAGATTAAGCGACGTAATTTTTATTAAGTGCAAGTAATCCAACGGCTTGGAGTGATTGAAGGCATCTACGGACATTAGTAGGGAAAAAATTTTCACCGGTCAGCAACGGGTAAATGAAAAAAAGGGTGTCATGGCTTATTTTTGAGTTAATCATTTTGTTTTATCGTTCATGTCTTGCAAAATTTTAACATACTGAGTACTTGACTTGCACTTAGTTTCTACAGTTCCCCAACTTCATTTAAGCTTTAACCATCATATCTTTCTATTTTATCAGGTTTTTTAACTTGTAATAAGCTATTATTTAATCAGTTTGTAGTTAGTGTTGTTGCTTTTTTCTCTTTCGTTGGGCCTTCAAACCAGTATCTCATAGCATTTTCAACAGATACTGAATTAATCGATCAACAGTTAGTTTCGACATTTGAGAGAAAAAGTGCTCTTTAATGGAGTACTCTTTTTAATATCAAATTTACTGATAAATTTTTGCGGCAAATATCTCACCAAAGAATAAAAAAATGTTAAATATCATTTAACATTTTATTGCTATAAATCATAAAAAGAACATAAATTAACCAAGTGAGTTTTGTAAATTGATCAAATGGGAAAAGCCTAGTTTGTAACTGACCTGACCAAGCTGTTTCTCAAATGAACTCTTCAATAAAAGAAAAGGCAGTACTGGTTGACCAGAATTGAAGCCAAAGTGTATGTATATAGCAATGAGAATGAAGGATCCTTCTGCTTTTGCAAAATGCTTTTAGATCCCGCTTTTTTTTTTTTTTTTTTTTCCCTCTTCTGAGAATGAAAGATCAATCGGAACAAAGTCAACGGAAAAGAGGAACGTTGAAAGAAAAAGATAATATAAGAAAAAGAATTGCTCGTGGAGTCTGGCCTTAAAAAATAACAGAAGATGCAAGTGGAGATTAGAATGTATATGGAAATGTCGTACTAGTTAAAGAGATATTTTTCTCGTCCCAAGTTTGGTCATTTGGCCTTCTTCTGAAATTTGATGTCCTCTTTTCTCGGGGTTCTTCTATAGACCCCACTTACGAAATAGGGGAGATTTCTCCCACCAAATGTAAATTTTGTATGGGTTAGCTATGATTGATTGATAAAAAAAAAAAAAAAAAAGTTGAACTTGGGGTGAGGGGATTCAAATTTTACATCTTGTGGTAGAGTTAAGTATAGAATTATCACTAGGCTATAACTACAATCAAGTTATGACTTATGGGTAAATTGCTAGGTTGGTTTTGAACTTTTAACTATATGCAATTTTGATCCATAGTCTATTTTTATAGTTAGAACGCCTCTAAACTATTAAAACATTGCTAAAATAGTCATTTCCGTTAATTGTTAAATGGAATCCTTTAGTTAGCATATCTTTTTAACTAAATTACTAACAGATTCCATTAAAAAATTAACGAAATGACTACTGTAGCAATATTTTAATAGTTTAATGGAGTTCACTATTTTTTTCGTAACTATAATGATCATAAACTACTAAAAACGATCCTACAGTAGTCCTTTTCTTTAATTTTTGAATGGAATATGTTAGTTATCATCATGTTTTGACCATATTACTAATTGATTCCGTCCAAAAATTAATGAAAAGGACTATTGCAATAACAATTTACTAGTTTAGGGGCATTTTAGCTATGAAAAAAATATCAGGGATCAAAGTTGTACAAAATTAAAAGTTTAGGGACTAAATGAGCAATTTATCTTTTTTAATCTTCCATTGTCATGCAAAATTTTGGCATATTACGTTTGTGAAGCATTGATCCCATTATTTTTTTCATAGTTAAAATGACTTTAAACTCTTAAAAAAGTAAGAAAAGGATATTTTTAACTAAATCTGATAACAAAGGTTAAAGGATTAACTTAATTGCAAAGTTGGTCCCTAAGCTATTATATTTATGACATTTTGTTCCCCGTTCTTTTATTTTTGGTTACTGAAACCTCTATTTTTTTTATTCCCCACCCCCCTCTTCTTCTCCCCACTCTCAATACCCGTAGATCCCTAGCATTACCAGCCCCCTTTACAACCGATCAAGATCGTTGTAAAGCTAGCAGCCTTCTGGATCGTTGTTGTCCTGTCGACCTTTGAGAGAGAGAGATTTCTAAATTTTTTTATTTCTTTTTCTTTTTCTTTTTTAGGCTTTTTTTTTTTTAAATTTTGTTTATCCCTATCAATCTCTCTGATCTCTCTCTCCCCTCCTCCCCTCTCTCTCTCTCTCTCTCTCCCACTCTCTCTCTCTCTCCATCTCTATACCTGCAGATTCCTAGCATTACCAGCACCCTTTGCGACTGATCAAGATCGTTGTTAGCCTAGCAGCCTTTTAGATCGTCGTCGTCGCATCGACATTTGAGAGAGAGAGGGATTTTTAAATTTATGATTTCATTTTCTATTTTTTAAGCTTTTTTTTATTTTTATTTTATTTTTTTAAGGTTAGTTTCGCAAATTCAATGAAAGCTGATGTTTCTACTTAAAAAAAAACGGGGAGAGATTTCTAAATTTTTTATTTCTTTTTCTTTTTTTTTTTGTAGGCTTTTTTAATTTTGTTTCTCCTTGTCAATCTCCTTAACAAAGATGGAAATTGTAGCATACCTCAACGTCCAATTGATCCTTAGTTTCTTGATCGGAGACTTTCACTATAACAGAAAAGAGCTGGAGCACAGAAGTTAAGCAAAAGAGAGAAATGACTGTAACTTGCTTGCGAAATGCTGTCCACTTTTCTCTGAGAATTGAGATCCAGGGTATAGAGAATCAGTTTCATGCTAAGCAAATTAGCATATCATTTTGCAAGTAATAACTAATAAATTTTTTTCTAATATTACAAGAACATAAAATAGCCAAGTTAGATTTACAAACTGACCAAATTGAAAAAAGCCTAAGGTTTGTTGGAAGAAAAGATTACCAGATCGTGTATGAAAGAAAAGGCAGTGGAAGACCAGAAATATTTCAGCTCCTCCTGCTTTTGCTAAATGCCTTTAGATTCGTTTTCCTGGGAATGAAGTATCAAGCGGAACAAACTCAACATATTGAAAGAAAAATTATTAAAGACTAAATGCAAGTGGAGATCTCTTTCCTATCCCAAGTTTGGTAAATTGGCCTTATTCTTAACCGTGATTGGCTCTGTTCTAGTAATTGTTAATCTAACAAAAGGGCGACAACTCCGCGGCATTTTTGCTGCTAGCCATCGGCCTTTGTGTACCCAAAAGTGATATTGGTACGGTTGCAAAGATAGTCTAACGGAAATTTTAAATTTGACTTTATCGTAAGGTATAGAGTTCAAATCACACACACATTGTCAAATTAAATTTAAAAAAAAGTCATATTGGTGTGTAAATTTAAAGAAAATTGAGATTATAAGTGCAAGTTGACATTTGAAAATAGAATAAAGTTTTCTAGGCATGATGAGCTTTTTTTAAAAATTTTTTTATTATAACGTTTGAACCTTATTTGACATCATTAATTACCAAAGATGTAGTTACTTGTTCTTCAACCAAATCATGAAAATGCCATATGTGTTTTGTATCTAAGACCAAAAGAAACAACATATCATAGATTTCAGACCTCTAATTTTGTACTATACAGCCGTTGAATTACATTTTTAGCAGCCAGATTTATGAATGTCTATGTTAAAAATTTACAGCGCATAATACAAAATTGCTCCTAGTCATCAATTAGAATCATTGAAAATTAATTGAACTGCTCAACAGAAAATCCTAATAAATTTTGTATCCAATACCAAAAGATTAAACAACACATCATAGAATATATACATAAATCGGACTTCTTAATTTGCATTATAGGTAGGAACTACTTTTTAACCATTAGCCATATAAATGAATTTTCATTTAAAAATTTGCTACGTACCTACAACAACAAATCATACCAAATTTTGCATCCCAGACCAAAAGAAACATCATTTCATGGATATCAAATCGCTTATTTTACACTATAAGTAGGAAATTGCTTTTAAACTATTGGATTAAATTTTTAACAACCAGATCTATATGAATGTTCACAATAAAATTTATAGCGTGCAACATAGAATCACTCCCACTCGTCAATCAGACCAAACCGTTAAAAAAGCAGATCCTAACAATAGTGGAAAATGGGAGGTTCAACAGTAGAAATTCCCATCATACTAAGTGCAACAACTACTCCATTACAAGAACATAAATCAAGTTGAGTTGTACAGACTACAATGAGAAAAGCCTAGGTTTGTAATTTTAGAAGAAAAGTTGCGGAGAATGTGTTCTGACCTGACCGATGGTTTTCCAAATGATATCTTCAATATAGAAAAAGGGGCAGTGGTAGACCACTTATGAAACTGAGTGTATTTATAGCAAAGTCACAGGGACAAATCTAGTTCCTTCTGCTTTTGCTAAATGCTTTTTTAACCCTTTTTGTGAGAATGAAAGATCAATTGGAACAGAGTCAAACTGAGAAAAGGAAGTGGGAGTTGGTGCGTGAACGTTGAAAGAAAAAGAATAAGGCCCCGTTTGGAGGGAAGTTTTCTAGACAGTATTTTACTATCCGATCCAAAACTCTCCATTCTACATCTCACTTTCTCTCTCTTTCATTTTCTAGAAAATCGTACTTTAAAAGTTCTTAACTTTCTTATTTCAAAACAACGATGAGACGAGCAAAACAAGTTTTATTTTTCATATTTTTTTTCCGAACACATTTCAAATTTTTACACTATTTTTTATATCACATAATTTTTCTAAAAGTTCTCCCCCATATACATATTTCCAATCCAACCTTCAACATTTTGTCCCAAAATGTCCCTCAAACGTGCCCTAAGTGAGTGCAGAGGACTCTCAAAAAAGGTGAAAGATAATATATATATATATATATATATATATATATAAGAAAAAGAATTGCTCACATGCAGGCCAATACTGATGATAATAATAATAAAATAATAATAATAATAATAATATGAAAGTGGAGATTATAATACATGGAAATGTTGTACTAAAAAGACGTTTTTCTTATCCCAAGTTTGGTAATTTGGCTCTTTTGTAGTAAAATAATATGCTAACCATCGGCGTTTGTGTAAATTCCAGCCACCCAAAAGTGACAGGCATGTGGGTTTTAAGAAAATTGGTTTAAAAGCAAGTTGAGAATTGTTGTAAATTGAGATCATTTGGTAATTAAATGCAAGTTAAGATATAAAAATAGCATGCAACGCTTGTATTAGGTATGATCAACTTTTACTTATTTTTAAGCCTAGCGTTTGGAATTCTTTTTTCTTTCTTTTTTTTTTTGGGTGGTAAATTTGATTATTGAAAAGCATCTTGAAAAGATAGAAATGTAGCATATACCCCAATATTTAATTGATTCTTAGATCTTTGATTGGAGACTTTGACTACAATGGAAAAGGTCCAGAGCACAGAAGTTAAGAAAAAGAGAGAAATGACAGTAACTTGCTAATTGTGAAATGCTGCCCACTTTTCTCAGAGAATTGATCAGATCCAGGGTATAGATTAGAATCAATTTCATGCTAAGCAAATTGGCACATCATTTTGCAAGTAATAACGAATAAAATTTTTTTCTAGCATTAAAAGAACATAAATTAGCCAAGTGAGATTTATAAACTGATCAAATTGCAAAAGCCTAAGGTGTGGAAGAAAAGATTACCAGATAAGAGTATGAACGAAAAGGCAGTGGCAGACCAGAAATATTTTAACTCCTGCTTTTGCTAAATGCCTTTTGATAATTTTTTCTGAGAATGAAATATCAATCGGAACAAAGTCAATGTACTCAAAGAAAAATTTAATATAAGAAAAAGAGTTGCTCAATTGCAGGCTGGTCTAAAAAATATTATAAGATGCAAGTGGAGATTAAAATTTATATGGATATGTTGTATAAACGACAGCTTTTTCTTATCCCAAGTTTGGTAGTTTGGCCTTATTTTGAAATTTGATTCCTTTTTTCTGTATAACCCACTTTCAAAATTGGTGAAAATTCCCCCATCAATTGTTGACAGAATTCTTTACAATGTAAAGTAATCCAACGGCTTAGAGTGATTGGAGCCATCTACAGACATTAGTAGGGTAAAAAAAAATTTTCAATAAAAAAAATGTTTTATGGCTTATTTTGAATAAATGTTTTTGAATAAAAAAAAAGTTTTATGGCTTATTTTGAATAAATGTTTTCGAATAAAAAAAAGTTTTATGGCTTATTTTGAATAAATGTTTTTAAATAAAAAAATTATGGCGTGAATAAATTATGGCTTAATTTTAATTAATTTATCATTTTGTTTTATCTTCCTTGTACTGCAAAATTTTGACATATTGAATACTTGACTTGCTCTTAGTTTCTAGACTTCCCCAACTTCATTCGAGCTTTAACATCGTCATCTTTATATTTATCATTTTTTAAAAACTAGTAATACACTATAATTTAATCAGCTTGTAGTTACTGTTGTTTGTTTCTCTTTGTAACAAGTATCTAAGAGCATTTTAACAGAGTAAGTTTTGACACTGAAAAAAAAAAAAAAAAACGTGCTCTTTAATGGAGTACTATTTTTAATGGCAAATTTATTGAAATTGATGTGGAAAATATCTCAACAAAGTATAGAAAATTTAAATTTGACATTTTCTTGATATAATAAATCGATATCTAAATTTTTCATCAGAACAATATTGCAGTAAAAAATCTTAAATATAATTATCAGTTTCATAGGATAGGAAAAAAAATAATCTGGGATATGATTGTAATTGTGTATTGGGCAGGAGGGATATTCCAGCCCAAAAAATAAGGAAACCACACGGGGATGTAACAATCTAGGAAAGAAACATATATATTATGCTGGACAGAGGAATGAGCTACGTAAACGAAGCGTCGTTTACTTGGCATGAACATCTACGACAAAAAGTTAGATGTCGTTTGAAAACAAAGTGCACAAAAAATATTTGCTATGTTTGAAGAGAGAAATGAAGGAAATAGGAAAGGATAAGTGGCTTGTTTGGTACAAAGGAAGAGAAGAGGGAAAGGAACGAAAATTATAGTTGGGCCACTAATTTGAACCCCACCAATATTAATAGAAAAACTTAAATCCACTCAATTCAAATTTATTAAACAAAGAGTGGGGGAAAAAAATCCAATCTCAATACATCTTTCGAAGAAGATAAAAACCCAAACTAAAATTGCATTTATCTATATATCTCGAAACTATTTCCCTTTCAACTACGAAATTGATTGGTATTTTCTTTTTCAGATAAGTGATTTTGTTTTTTTCACATGTTATTGAGCTTCTCAAATTTATTCGAGATCTTGAAAGCACAATCTACATTTCTCCAACAAGAGAAGGCCGGAGATGAAGCTACAATAATCAATCTTAAAATCCTCATCTTTGTAACTCAAATAAGAAAATGCCAGAGATCAAGCTACAACAACAGCAGAGAGATAAGCTGACAAAGTTGGGAATCACTAGATCTGAGTTCATTCATGCTATAGCCACGAACAAAAACCAAGCGAAGGAGAAAGTAAAAATAAGGTTTAGGGAGCAATAAGACATGGAGTGAGAAAGTTAAGGTAAACAAATGTCTGTAAATATTAATTCAAACACCAGATTGAGAAAATATATGATCAAGTGTGTGCAAAGTTGTTTGATCTCCAAACGGAGCCAAATCGATCGATTTCACAAATGGAAGAGCTTCTGTCTTCTTGTTCTTTGCCCGATGCTGAGACTCCTGGGGGTGATTTTAGAGAAGATTAATGTTCTATAACAAAAAATAAAAAATAATATTGAAGACAATCTACATATTGAAAGGAGTTTAATAAAGTATATATTGAATACGAGTGGTGCTCGCTGATTAAGTCTATCAAGTACATTCTACACGGCGGTGACAAAATCAAAGATGTAGAGTGTGTTTGGTGGAGTAGTTTGAGTTGAGATTTTTTAGTTTCAATAGTAAATTTTTTTGAATTTGCAGAAAAGACAAAAAACTTTTTGGGAAAAAGACAAAAAAAATTTTGAAATGGGCATTTTAAAACGGTGTGCCAAACTAAGCCGTAGTCTTTATTTGTATAAGTCGTATTGGTGGTTTTAATCATTATTACTTAGTAGATTTTTCAATAACTAGGTGTATCTGAAAGTCGTAAAAATTTTAATGTGTCCTTCATTTATTTATACTTTCGGTAATTTAATTAATTTGATAATTTAATTAAATTTGGTAAATTAATAAAACGTACAGATCTTGCAGGAAAAAATTCAATCTTAATAAATCTGTTATATTAGGACTTATGTTAAAAAAAAAAAAAAAAAAAAAAAAACGGAAAGACTGTATGACCCCACCAAACTCCCTTTTTTGCATGTCTTTTTAACAAAATTCTAAAGGAATGAATTAACTGGAACTAATTTAAAATTCAAGAGACAAAGTGAGTTATTTAAAATTTAGGTAACAAAATGAGAATGACTCTAAAGTTAAAAGCATTGATGCGAATAATCAAGATAGAAATAATCTCGAACTCTTAAAATTAATTGTTATTCATTTGATTGAATTTACTCAAAACAACTCCATACCAAGAATTGAAAAGAAAATAACAAACCCTATAAGAGAGACTCCCTTTGAACACCTCTATTTGAAAATTCCGTTAGCAAAGCTTTTGTTTTTACTTTTAACCAATAGAAAAAGAGAAGCAAAAGTTGTGAGGCTTCTCAGTAAGTATTTGGAACTAGAGAGCTTATTAAGTGAACATGATCTTTAAAGTTTTCTTATAAGTAATAAAAAAACATTAAAATGAAGTTTATAATATCCAATTTAAACTTTGTTGAAAGTTTTAAAGTGTAAACATAATAGTTTTTACTAGAAGTCAATTATATATATATATATATATATATATATATATTACTTTGACAAGAAGCATTTTTGGAGACTATAAGCACTTTTGACAAATAATCAAAATATTTTCAAAAATTACTTTTGGACATAGGAAGCTAAAAGTAGCTTCTAGAAAGCATTGTCAAATAGGCCTAAACAATAAGGTCTCTCCCGCCTGCCAACTCGGCTGCCTTTTTGGTGAGATCTCTCTATAAGATGTTCAGAATTTCTAAATCTTCACGAGAAGATTAAAGGGTGAACGCCAAGAAATCATCAGAGGAAGGGTACTGATCTTGCGAATCTAGCCCCCCATCACCATCACTGTAGGTAAATCCGAGTCCATCCTCCATAGAGGGAGTCCACTCCCCTATTGTACCTCCATCTCCACGAACCAACTCCCCATTGAGTTGTATGTTTGGAGTTGTTGTTGTTGCTTTTTGTTTTTTTTAATCAGTCTCACTTATACTTCGAATTTTAAGATCATTCTCATTTTTCTCCATAAACTTTAAAGTTTGTCACTTTTCTCCCTGGATTCTGAATGAGTCCCACTAAACACTCTCTATTAGAATTTCCATTCAAAACAAGAAAAAAAGGGAATTAGTCTCACTTAACCGATTCTGTTGGAGTATTATAATGAAAAACAAATAGATAAAGACCTTTTGTTTGCACTTACCCTCTTTTACCTTGGCACTAGAAAGTGGATAAAACGTTTAAGATAGCATTATACACTAGAGCATAAAATAGAAAAATCACATATCAAATATGTCATAATTGTATAGTAGTATTAACAGTAATATTGACATCGGATATAATAAAACTAAATGATGCTTACTGCTAAAGGCAGCTAAAACAATATTGTGGATAACATTAACGTCTTGTTTGGATCTAGGATCAAATCCACAATTCTAGTAATAAATTCATATAGAAAAGAAAAAAAAAAAAAAAAAAAAGAGAGAGAATTAAGAAACTTTGAAGCCAATAGAACAAGGCGAAAAGAACTTAAATAAGAAAATGCCAGTGATGAAGCTACAAAAAGAGAATATTTTTTCGACAAAGTTGACAATCACACCGAGTTCATTCATGCAATAGGCTCGACACAATATCCAAGCAAAGAAGAAACTATAAAAATAAGGTTTAACACGCAATTAGACTTGGAATAAGAAAGTCCACATGAACAAATGTCTGTGAAAATAAATTCATCAAACACCAGATTAAGAAAATATATGATAAAGAGTGTCCAAATTTGTTTGTTAGCCAAACTGAGCCTAATCGATCGAGTTCACAAATGGAAGAGCTTCAGTCTTCTTGTTCTTTGCCTGATGCTGAGACCTGCTCCTGGGGTTCATTTTTGACAAGGTTACTATTTACAGCAGGAAAAAAATATAATAATAATAATAATAAACCAAACCGTTTGGAATTGTGCATGTCAGAATTAATGATAAAAGCTAATTTTCAAGCAAATATCATACAACTATAGCAAATATATGCAAATTACAAGAAAACATTTTTTTAGTCTGAATTAATGAGATATGATTAAATGAACTATTGTATTAATTAGTAGCTTTCCGAGTAAAGAGGAAAGAGGAGAAAAAGAAGGCCCTTGTCCATTGACAAGGATGAATAAATAATACACATTGCAAAAAGTTCGAAATTGAATAAGTTTTCTAATCACTTTAAGCAAAATAATAAAGTTAAAATACAATATATTTAAGATCAATAGTTATTGCAAAAATAAATAAATAAATAGATAGTTAAAAATAATTAGTGATTTTTTCTATTAGTTCTTCCTAAAAATTTCAAATTTCACGATTTAGATATTGTACGCACAGAAATATAACTTATAAATAAACGAGCTAGTTTCAAACATAGTCTTACAAATATATAAATGAAATATCATAGTAGATATGTCTCAAAAGCGTAATAATTGTTCCACTTAAAAAAAAAAAAAACAAACAAAACAGAACAGAACAGAAAAACAATAAACAACAAAGTAAAGCTCCAAGGAGCGTTACGTTGTAATAAATATGTAGAGTGTAGACCATTTACATGATCTTCATGTAGGCCATTTGATTTTAGCAAAAAGGAAAAGAAATGGTTAAGAATAGTGTTTTAGAATACTAAGTTCAAGTTTGGCTCACTAGTTTAACTCCAACTAAAATGTACTTTTTCATCTTAATTTTTGTTTTTGTTTTTTTCCTGAAAAGTCAATAAAATTTATAACTAATTTTAAAAAAGTTAACCAACTCAAACTTAAAAATTTCAACACAAACCGTTTTACCAAACACATATGATAATAAGTTGCAAATTGGAAGTCTTAAGAAAGAAAAAATTTCATAGTAGAACTAAAAAACTCAAAATATTCTCATGCAACTAATCATATAACACGTAAGGTGGAAGATAGAAATAAAACCAGTTGCTACATTCAACTTGGTGTTCATCCAAAAACTCATCACCTGTTCAGCCTCACGAACTCGACGGCGTCCTTGGCACTGGGATTTTTCCAGTCCAGTGATTCCCACAAATTGTTGTCTATGTTAACGAGTTCAAGAGAAGGGGAAAATGGATCTCTGTCAAGGCAAGGTTCCTTTTCAACTTTGGACATTCCGATATATGAACTTGAAGCAAGAAATTATCAGCAACAACTGGTATGCTCTTTAACTTTGGCAGTGAGTCCAATCGTAAGTAGCACAATTTGGGGAGAAAAACGCGGATGAATTGATGATCACTTCCACCTACGGCTTCTTCATCTTGATCTTCTGCTTCTTCTTCTTCTTGTTCGTCATGATCGGATGTTGTCGATATTATTTCAACCAACTGCTTACAGTCAGAGACAAAAACATATTCCAGATTTGGGAGCAGGGTTTTAATGAACAATCTCTTTATATGGTTACAATTCCATACGCTCGAATACTTAAGAGAGGAAAAGGTGACAGGTGGAAGTGATGATGACGCTACGTTTTCCCTCCGTATAGCCAGGCGCTCAACGTCCTGAGGGAGAAATAGTGGGCAGTCTCTAACATATGCATTAAAGCTGTCAAGGTCATACAAGATGCAATAGAGCTCTTCTAGCTTTGTCAACTTTACTAACTCCGGGATCGCATTGCAACTCATTCCGTGGCATCCGTTAAGTAGTCGAGTTGTCAACACCAACTTGCTTCCATAAGTTAGAATATCTATTATAACATATTAATTAAATAATTAATCGGTCTCCCAACCGATTAATTATTTTATTCGTCATTATTAACTTAAGTCATGGAAATGTTACTATACTTTTAAGTAACTTTGGTATTAGAGGAGAGTCGAATAAGTTGCCCTTTATTAAAAACTTAACTTGATTTTTTGTAATTTCGGCCTATTTTTGCTTTAGGTCGATATCCACCAGATTGATTAATTTTCATAAGAGTTCTTCACATTTTATTTTTACTTTGCTTAAAAATTATCTTAACTTCTTATTAAGCGTTTCTTGGTAGAATACTTAAAATTATAAATTATAATACATAATATGTATTTAAGATTTAAAAATCACTTGTGAAACTCAAATGAATTTAAATCTCTTTGAAAATATTTTCATAAAACCATAGTTCCTTTTTAATGAGGTCACAAGACCTTAAAAACTGATTTCAGAATATCATTTTAATTTGGTTAAATGTGTGTGTGTAGGAATTTACTCTTTCATGCACAGTTTTAAAATTTCAGTTTTATCTTAAAATTGGTTTAGAATTTGGAAAAGTTTTCTTCGTGAAAGTTATAGATCTTGTCAAAACCTACAACTTTTGTATTTTTTTGAAGCTTAAAGCTGTCTCTAACTTACCCATTTTTCCCCTTGAAAGCTTCTCGCCATGTACAGTTTCCTAGACAGTCCAATTTTAGAAAATGATAAAAACGAAGGCCTTTGGAGCCCTTTTTTAAAAAATTGTCTGTATTGCCCCCTAGGACTTTCTGTGTTCTACAAATTTGCAGTTATAACATCGTTAAATTTGGCCTCTAATAGGGTCAAAATTGAGTTATCAAAAAACTCTCTAAATTATTCCGACAACTGGCATTTTTTTTTTTGTTGGTTATATTTTAAAAGCCCGCACACACTACCTCAAACAGTCTATGCCATGAGCCTAAATCATCATGCAACGTGTTTGACTCATGCTTTATTCATAACCTAATTAACCATAATTTCATTCTTAAATTTTAACCATTAATTTGTCTACTTACTTGAAGAACACAATATTGATACCATACTAATTTACTAAATTGTGATTTTTCGTTGATCTCTTAGCCAAACTTGCATATAGTCACCAAACTTGAACATATAAGAGTATAATCACATGGACATGATCATCATGAAAACTAATCTTAAAGCATAAAATTGAACATAAATTTAGAACTACCAAATCAAGCTAACAAAAGCATAAATTAAGTATTAGAGACTATAGAATAGAAAAATAATTGAACATGAACTTATGCTCTTACATTTAATAGCTTAAAATACACTTAAATTCCTCAAAACCAAAACTAATTAAAGCTTTAGTTAAGAGATCAAGAAATATGTCTCTAAAGCTTGAAGAAAGTGGGTTCTAGGTCTTAGATTTGAGAGAAGATCTTTTTGTCCTCTCATGTTTATTTCTTTAATTCTTTCCATAATTACAACAAATCCAAAATTGTGTAACTATCCTTAATTACTTAGCCTCCAAGTAATGTCATGTTTGGCCTTGCTTCCTAATAAGCAGTCTTTTCTCTTAATGATCGTGATAACACAAATATTGTCCCAAGTACCAACAGTCTGATGAAGCTAAATTACAGTCCAGAATTTATCTGCTCATAATTGAACTGCGTATATATTTTTCTTAGGACTTGTTTGTCACTTAATTTTTATTGCTCTAATTGTTATTCCAGATTATTCAAGAATGTTCCGAGTCCTTATTCTTAATTCAGTATCCATAATGACGGTAAGTCATAGATTAATTTCAATACTGCTTAATAAATTATAGTATTATCTTAATTATGTTATAAGCTACCCTAGTAATTCATTGACTAGAACAACAGAAAAAATAATGATTTTGCCTTTTTAGCTTACTTAGATTTGATGAACTGTCATCGAGTTTTATTGAGTACTCAAACATATTGTGATAATAAAATTATGAATTTCACATTAATATCCATAATTTACCTGAAACATTATATAAACACATAGTATAGACTTAAATTTTTTTATATCTACGAAAATCATGAGTCCATCAAAAAGTTCAGTCATCACAATTTCAGCATCAATCTTTTCGACCCTTTGCAGCCAAAGTTGCTTTCGACTCTGTTCTCCTTCCACAATCTCAGTGCCAAGGCTTGCATTTATGTCTCTCCATCGATAGTTTAGCTCTTCCATTATTTGTTTGAGAGTGTCTACGCTTTCCTTAAAGCCACTATGATACTTCCAGGATCTCGAAATTGGTGTTGATATCCACTATAAAAGTTGAATAACTGGCCCGGCAAGCTCCATTATTGACTAGTGCCTGGTACAACGAGAATTTGAACATTTTATTTAACTTTTGTTGTGTAATCACTAGAGAAAAAATAAATAAATGGAGGCCCCTATAATGCAAATAGATTGAAAGTAACAAAAAAGATAGCTCGTAGATAATTGAAATTTATTGTAACAAAAACTATCAGGATAAATTCTATTTTTATCACCTGAACTTTAGTGGTATTATAATTTTACTGTCAAACTTTGAAAACTTGTGCTTTTACGGTACAAAATTTGGGCTATTAGCAAGGATGCCCTTTGAACTTTAAACGATTAGCACACCGCTTTTGTTATTGTAATGACCCACCTAGCACAGGCCGTTACCATACATACATGCTTACTTAACGTATCGTATACGAATCATACTTACTTATTTACGAAAACAGCAGAAATTTTTTTTTTTTATACGAGGCATATAAGCGTGCAAGCGTATAAAAGTATCTTAAATAAAGATGTTCATACACAAAATAAATACGTAAGAAGACGAAACGCGTAGCAGCTTGATTTCCCACATTTCACAGTTTGCCCCGCCACACTCCTCCATCTTGTATCAACAATTGCTGGCAGGTTGCTTACCTACAGCATAGACGTAAGACAGTGAGCTTTCGCTTAGCAAGTACAACTTCCTATACCGCGACATAAACAAACATAGCCTATCATACACATCCTAACTTAACTCATAATGGCATACCACATCGTATCATAACTTCAATCATCGTAACATAACATGTAAGAACCCGAATTTCGATGAATCTATGATTTCCTTTGAGAAAAGGAAAATTTAAGATTTGAATTATGTATGACGATATGAAGCTCATGATCTGAGTTAAATATCAGTATATGTTTGAGTTCTCGTTTAATTAGCTACGAGACTCAATATAAGTATGAGACCCTTTTTGGGAGAAAAAGGGCAAAATTGGAATTTTGATTTTTATTGTGGTCAAAGTTTGACCAAGGTTGACTTTAGGTTGACCAATTTTGACTGAGATGGTACTGCAATGTAATTATCGGTATGGAAACTATACTGCAGAAAACTGTCATTTCGGACGATTAAGCAAGAATAGGGTTTGAGACGACCCTAGAGAGAAATTAAACACGATTTTTAGGACATGAAGGACTAAATAGTTTCAAGTCCTAAGAAAATTCTATACGCAGTCCAATTTTATACAGAGGAATTCTGGGCTGTAGTCCAGTATAACCGTACTGTTTTGGTGAAAAACAGTATTAGTATTGATTAAGTTAGTAAGGAAATGGACTGTATCTCTATATTTAAGGATTTTTGGGATTTAAGTGGATCGTTATACATGAATTAGAAGCCAAGTGGCTCCACTTTAGTCGCCACCTCACAAGGACTAAAATGCAAATATTTTGTCATTAGGGACTAAAGTATAATTTTTGGAAAATAAGATGTAAGCATGATGTAAGCAAGTGATGTAAGCATGATGTAAGCAAGTGATATCATGTCATCAAGATGATGTCATCATGGTAAGGTAAGCATGGAACACTTGGTGAACAAGGCAACAAAACTTGTTGAACAAGCCACCTTTGGCTCACTCAATGGCCGGCCATCTCACCTAGGGGGACCCAAGAACAAAGTGTGTTGTTCACTAAGGGCTCTTAAGCAAATTCAAGGATGAATATTAGAAATAGACTTCTTGTGGAAGGAAATTATGTCTTGTCCACTAAGTCACCAAGTGACCGGCCACATGTAGGAGTTTGGGCAAAATTTTAGTTCATTTTCTTTAGTCTTTCTCTTCTCTTCTCCTTCCCTAGAAACCGAATTCCCAAGTGAGAGCCAAACCCATAGAGTGGTCGGGTTTCTTGAGAAAAAAGCTAGAAGAAGAAAAGAAAGAAAAAGAAAAAAAGAGAAGCAAGGAAAGGAAGAGTATGGTAAGGCCGGATTTTTGAGTGAAATTCCAAGGATGGTGACCGAAAATCTTGAGAGAAATTCCATAGAGGGAAACCGGATTTTCTTGAGAAGAAAGTTAGAAGAAAAAGTTTGGATCCAAAAGTTTAGATCCAATCTCAAAGAGTTAAGGTAATAATGGTAATCCTCCTAAACCCCTCTAGTTCTTCAATTAAGTTTTGATTCAAGTTTTTGTGTGTTTTCATGTAGGTATGGCCAAAATATTGGAACCCCATCAAGCTAAGGGTGGCTGAAATTTGGAAACCCACCAATCAAGGGGTTTAGGTAGGTGGCAAGGGAAGGAAAGGGTGAACCAAATTTAGTTCAAATTTGGTGATTGATTAAGGTAAAATTTCCTTGGTACCCTAAGCCCTTTAAATTATGTTGCAATTGGAAATTTAAGTGTATTTAAAGCTTGGATTGTAAGAGCATAAGCTCACTTTATTTCCAATGCCTTAGTTTAGAATTTTCTGATTTATGCTTACTTAAGTTTTTATGTGATGTTGCTTAGCTTGATCATGTGGTTGTGATTAATAGGCTTTGCATGATATGTGATTAGAATTGCATGAGTTAGGGTTGCTGTATGCTTTATGATTAGGGTGTTAGTGAGCTGATTATGTGGTTGTGTATGGTTATGGTTTTATGCTCTAGAGATTATGTGCTAAGAGTGTATGCTTAGTGCTCACCATATGTTTGTTATATGTCCCAATAAGTTTAAGATTGATGTATGGTTATGCATGATGAGATTTTATGTTAGAAAGCGCTGCATGTTTGATCTTAGGCTCCCGCGGTGGCTGGTTGAGTTAGATTGCGCGAATTAGGACATAAAATGAATTTAAGCAAGAAAACTACCAATTCGGGTAAAACTGGCCAGTTTTTTGGTAAGCCAGATTTGAAGCCCTTAGAGGCCAAATTTGAAAAAAGTTAAAACTGTAAAGTTGTAGAGAAAGGATTTTCCTAGTGGACAGTATGATGGTTTTCCAAAATAAGGCTCTAATGACCTCTGTTTTTATGAAAAACCGAGCCTGGTCTGCCTAGACCCAGTGTGGTAGCAGGGTGCACGGCCAGCAGCTTTCAACCCCAAATATGACTAAGTTAAAGGCAAAACTGGATTTTGTGTAAAGAACCAAAGTTGTTGTATGTTTCAAGATCTAAAACTTTCATGAAGGAAGTTTTCCAAGGTTTTAAGCAGATTTTTAAGTAAAACCTGATTTCCCGGAACTGTGCAGGTAATAGGAATTCCTGCATAGGATTTTTAGAAAATCAATGCAAAAGCAGGAAATCCCTGCACATGCATGGATATTTTAATTAAGAAATTGTTTTTAAAAATGATTTTCAAAATTGACAGTTTTTAACTGTCTTCACTAATAAGTTATGGTTGTATGAAAATACGGTTTTATGATAAGGATGACCTATAGTAACCGGTTAGGAAACCCAAGTTATTAGGTTAGGCCTTACCCTATGGTTACCGATAGTAACCTAGTAGGGTGTTACTCTTAAGTGATAAGGCCTTAGTAAAATTGGTAACCTAATAAGTTACTGTTTATGTCTCGATGGGCCATGAGCCCTAAGGTTACGGCTAGTAACTGACCAAGTTCTCATCAATAGATTATGGGGGCATATACCTAGGATTACCCATGGTTGTTGGTTGGGATACCAACATTTAATAATTATGATTTATAGTAAGATAGAATGTGAATGATTCTTATCTTACACCCTGTTTGGAAACAGGAGTAGGAACTGTTGTCGTGCCATGTTAGGACGATAAATCAAGAACGTAGGACAGCAGGTAAGTACAACTCCGCCTACAGCATGAACAACATGTTTTGTTGCATGATGTGTTTTTAAGAAATCATGAATTGATTTACATGATTTGTATGTTATGATGTTTATATTACGATGCAGTATGTTTATGTTACGATGCAGTATGTTATGGTACGGTGTAGTATGTTATGATGAAGTATGCTACGATACGATGTTTTACGCTATGAATGATGTGTGTTATGTTATATGTTTGATATCGTGACATCACGAGACATGTTCATTGATATTGAACCACATGGCAAAAACAAGTTTTAAGATATGAGTTAATACAAGTTAAGATTGTTGTGTCGTATTGACTTGCCACAAGGGTGGGTTTAAATGGTATGTTCCATGATTTGAGTTGGATTGGACTGGCTACCTCAACTACTCTATGTTAAACGGTTTGTTTCATGGTTTGAGTTGGAATGGACTAACTGCCTTCAACCACTTCATGGCTATGTACCACAGTACGTGCACGTATGATATGTAAGGAAACAGAATTATGTTAATTTGCGAAATCATAATTGATTAATAAGAAATCATAATCGGTTCATACATTCTTGCACTTACATATGCATTGCGGATTAAATATTGTACTTACTGAGCATTAGCTCATTACTTACGTTCATGCTGTAGGTAAGCAACCTACCGGCAATACTTGATGCGAGACTGTGGAGAGATGGTGCTGCGGACTGTGAAATGTGGGATGGACACCGCCACGGGTTTTGGAAAAATTAAGTTATGTTATGTATGTATGTTTATGATATGTTATGATGGTATGGATAAGGATAAGTTAAGTATGTATGGCAAGCGAATTGCCTCGTGTTGTACCGATCCGCATTAGGTCGGGTCTGGTCCACGGTTTACGGTTTATGTATGATAGCTTGCAAATGAAATGTGAAAACTCGGTACTCAGGTGAGTACACATGAATAAGTTCAGTTTATGTATGAGAATAAGTTTAAGTTACGTTTATGTTTAAGTTTAAGTTTAAGGCTTTATGTTATATGCATTATGTGATTTAAAAAAAAAAATTTTACTCTAGAAATGGGGTAAATTTAAGTTAAGTAAGTAATGTAGCGACCCCCATTCACGTAGTCGGTCTTACGTGGGTGGTCGGGGCGTTACATAACATCTCATTTCATCACTTAACATAACATCGCATAATATACGCATTATCCGTTTATGCTCGTATTATGCTTTCCTTATTCATTCTTATTTTACTTTCATAGCTTATCTTACTTATGAGCCCCTTACTTGAGTGTATGTACCGGGCGCGCAACTATGGAGTGGTTGGGGCGGTCAGTCCATTTCCAACTCAAACTATAGTCCAACCCGCTCGTCCCGCCCTACGAGCGGGTTGATACGACACAGGTAACTTGCTTGCTATCTTACTTTCTTTTCATCTTATCATTCTTGATCTTTATTCTCATCATATAGTTTAGTGAACATGCTTCGTGATGTCACTTTTACATAATTCATGTCTCAATTATAACATACTATGTCATAACATATATCATGATCTTAGCTTATCATACATCGTAACTTAACATACATCATAGAAATAACATGGCATACAGCAAAGCATAGCAACAACATAACATAGCAACAACGTAGCGTAGCAACAATATGGCATACATCCCTAGCATACATCTAACATACTTAGGCAAGTACCATAACAAAGCCTATGCTGTAGGCGGAGTTGTACTTACCTCGTCTGCTATAGCTATGTCCTATCGGGTGCTGCTCCAAGCTCGGATGCAACAACAGGCTATCTCCTGTTATTCCATGGACATAGTGTAAGAATTCATAATTATAAGATGTTGGTAACCTAACCAACATTCATGCATATCCTTGGTTATATGTCCCCCGAAAAACAAGATGTCTTACTTGGTTACAACAAGTAACCTTATGGTTCAAGACTAACTAAACGTGAATTAGGACTTATTAGGTTACCTCCTTATTCTTGGGCTTAGGTCTTATTTATACTTGGTCCAAAATCCATTGGGTTATTATCAATAACCCTAAGTCTTAGCCCAATTCCAAATCTTGGTATCCTATAGGGTTATATTGGGTAACCCTTAAGGTGATGAACTTGGGTCAAACTTGGTCAACCCAAGTCAACTTTTGGTCAACTATGGTCAACTATGGTCAACCCTCTATGAGTCAACCTTGGGCTTTGGGCTTGGCTCAGTAACTCAGATATCACTTCCGGTTACTATCTGTAATCGTCTTGCTTACCAAATTTTTGGTTTAAAACTCATTTTCCATTTCTTTGGAACTTTGGTAGTTTAACTTCAAAAATCCTTTACTTAACTTATAAAAATTCATTGTTCTTAGAGTAAGGCTTTATAAAATCATTAAGGGCTGAAAACTGTTGAAAACTACCATTAGAACAGTTTTCATAGTTAAAAACATTGCAATACTATTTTTCTGTGTTTGTTTTAGAAAATCCTGTGCAGGAATTTCCTGTTCTCTGCACAGTTTTTAGAAATCAGTTTATATTTAAAAATTTAGATTGAATCTGGAAAAGTCATCTTCACGAAATTTTTAACTCTCGAAAAATCCTACAACTTTCATGTTTTAAGAAAAACCCAGTTCGGACTTTAACACGTTCATATTGCCGTTTGAACTCACCTGGCCGTGCATAAATCCTAGGCATGATCAGGTGGGTTTTCATAAAAACCAAGGCCATTGGAGCCTTATTTTGGAAATCCGTCTATGCTACTCCCTAGAAAAAACCCTTCTCTACAACTTTTATGTTTTACATTTTTCCCAATTCGGCCTCTAAAGGCCTCAAATTCCACTTTCCAGAAAACTGGCCAGTTTGAATCCGAACTGACAGTTTCCATTCTTAAATTCGTTTTACGTCCTATTGTGCGAAATCTAACTCAACAGAACATGCGGGAGCCTAGATAGCAAGCACGCAGTGTTTTCTAACATCCCACTTTCTCATTCATGCAGTCCCATCATGTCCGTGCAGCCCATCAACCAATTTGCTCTAACCTAGGATTGCATGGTTCTAGTTTGCATCACACCAATCCATACATTCAAACTTTATTCTAGCACCCTATCATACCATTCTAGAACATGCTTGAACATTTTTAGGGGACATACAACACATCAAGCATCTAGCATGCAATCCTAACATTCAGATAAGCATAAGCATAAAGCAATTAAAGCTAATAAACCAAATCACCCTTAAACCTAAACCAAGCACAAACCCTAAAAATCTAATCTAGGGCAATAAGTAAATTGAGCTTATGCTCTTACATCTTTCAACTTGAAATACATGTAAACTTCACATTGAATGCTCAATTTAAAGAGTTTGAGGTCTAGGAATGTCACGCCCGACCACCCACGTAGGACCGACCACGCGAATAAGGTTCTTTACATTACTTACTTAACTTGAACTTACCCAATTTCTAGAGTAAATTTTTTTTTTGTAACTTCATTTTAAGAAAAATCGTAACTTAAAAACGTTACATACATAAAACATAAAACCTTAAACTTAAACTTAAATATAAACTTAAACTTATTCTTATACATAAAACTTAACTTCTTCATATGTACTCATCCAAGTACTGAGCTTTCACCACTTAGGGGAGCTACCATGTAAAAACATAAACCGTGGACCAGACCCGACCTAATGCGGATCGGTACAACACGAGGCAACTCGCTTGCCATACATACTTAAAACATAAAGTAAACACTTTTTTCATATCAAACACATTTTATAAAACCGTGGCAGTGTCCATCCCACATTTCACAGTCCGCAACGCCATCTTTCTACAGTCTCGCATCAAGTATTGCCGGTAGGTTGCTTACCTACAGCATGAACGTAAGTAATGAGCTAATGCCTAGTAAGCACAATATTCAATCCGCATGCATATGGAAGTGCAAAAATGCATGAACCGGTTATGATTTCTTATGAATCAATTATGGTTCCATAGTTAATTTAAACTTAATTCCATTTCCTTACATACCATGTGTGCACGTATTGTAGTACATAACCATAGAGTGGTTGAAGACGGCCAGTCCGTTCCAACTCAAACCATGAAACATATCGTTTAACATGGAGTAGTGGAGGCAGCCAGTCTAATCCAACTCAAACCATGGAACATACCATTTGAACCCGCTCTTGTGGCAAGTCAGTACGACACAACAATCTTTACTTGTCTTATCTTATATCTTAAGAGCATGTTCTTACCACGTAATTCAATATCCGTAGACATGCTTCATGATGTCATGATATCCAAACAAATAACCTAACATAACATCATTCATAACATAAAACATCATAACATAATATGTCGTAACATAACATACCACATCGTAACCTAACATACCATAACATATTGCATCGTAACATAAACATACTACATCGTAACATAAACATCATAACATACAAATCATGTAAATCAATTCATGATTTCTTAAAAACACATCATACAACAAAATATGTTGTTCATGCTGTAGGCGGAGTTGTACTTACCTTCCGTCCTACGCTCTTGATTTATTGTCCCATCATGACACGACGACAATTCCTACTCCTGTTTCCCAACAGGGTGTAAGATAAGACTCACTTCCATTCTATCTTACCATAAATCATAATTATTAAATGTTGGTAACTTAACCAATATTTTTGCATGGCTTTAGTTATATGTCCCCCTAAACCATAAACCATCGGGTTATTTCCATTAACCCTATATCTTAGCTCAAATAGGTATCCTTTAGGGTTATACTGGGTAACCCTTAAGGTCAAACTAAATCAAATTGTTAGTCAACCCAAGTCAACTATGGTCAACTACGGTCAACTATGGTCAACCCTCCTTGGGTCAACCTTTGGGTCTTGGGCTTGACCCAGTAACTCGGGTATCCTTCCCGGTTACCATGCGTAATTGCTTTGCTTACCAATTTTAGCTTGAAAATTCTATTTTCCTTAACTTGGAGAAATTCGGGAAATAATCCCAAAAATTCTTTATTTAACTTGTAAAAATTCATGTTTTCGAAACGGATCTTTATAAAAATCATTTAGGGCTGGGAACTACCTTTGAAACAGTTTCCATAGTCAAAAAAGTGGTTTTGAGAAGAAAACAGTTTTTCTGAACTAGTTTTAGAAAATCCTGTGCAGGAATTTTCTGTTCACTGCACAGTCTTTGGAAAATAGTATCAGTTTAAAGATCCAATCCGAATTTGAAAAACTTGTCTTCATGAAAGTTCTAGCTCTTGAAAAATCTTAAAACTTTCATGTTTTACGAAAAATCCAGTTCTGCTTGTATTCTTGTCAGTTTTCGTTTGAAGCTGGCTGGTCGTGTAAACTAGGTCTGGGCAGACCAGTCTCGGTTTTCTGTAAAAACGGAGGCCATTGGAGTCTCATTTTGGGAAAAGGTTCATGTTGTCCCCTAGGAAAAACCCTGTTCTACAACTTTTGTGTTTTACGTTTCACCCAGTTTGGCCTCTAAAGGCCTTAAATTTCCACTTTCCCGAAACTGGCCAATTTCGAATCCGAATTGGCAGTTTCGGTTATTAAGTCCGGTTTACGTCTTAATTCATGGATTCTATCTCAACCGACCACTTCAGGAGCTTACACAGCAAACATGCAGCATTTCTAACGTCCCACATATACCATCGTGCAATTCAAACGCGCCCATGCAAACCAAAACCCGAACTACCCTAGTCCTAGGTTTGCATGGTTCTGCTTTGCCTCACAATCAAGCATACACCATAGCATACACCTTTAAGCTATCACCTAGCATGGGCTGCTTAGGGCTAATTTGCACAAAACAGGGAACATACCAATCATTCACCATTTAACATGCAATCCTAGTATGCAAGCAAGCATAAACATAAAGCAAACCAAGCATAAACAACCACCCTTAAAAACCCTAATCAAGCACCACACCTAGTCTAGGGCAATTGAAATAAAACTTGAGCTTATGCTCATACACACTTTGACTTGAAATACACATAAATTTCTAATTGAAATTTAATGGAAATAATTAGGGTTTATGGGAGATTTTACCTTGGCTAACCCTAGAAATGGGTTAGGGCTTGGTGGATCCAAAATTCTCCCTCCCTTGGCTCTTCCTTTCCCACGGTTTTGCTCTCCAATTAGGCACCAAAATTTTTCACCTCACTTGGTGATTGTTTCAGCCAAAAACCGAAACTCTCCATACCAAATTCCTTCAATTTTTTTCCCTTCCCTATCCTTGCTCACCCATGGCCGAACTCACCCTCACCTAGGAGCACCAAAATTCTTTTGGTTTCTTAATTGGTGTTTTATACTCACTCTTGGTCACTAACCAATTTTTCCACTAAAATTTTCTCTCCCTTTTTCTCCTTCCCCACACTCTGCCACAGCCCAGAAAATGAGTCTCCAATTTTTCTCAAACTCTCATGGTTTCTTACTTGAAAAACCAAACACCACCCTAAGCTAACCTCCCTTGGATTTTCAATTTTTTTTTCTTGCTTCTCTCTTGGTTTCTCTTGCTCGAATTTTTCTGATGAAGAATGGCAAGAATTTGGCTGTTTTTCCCAATTTTTCCAGCCCCAAAATCTGCCCATCTCATGGGTATTTATAGGCATATGAAACTTTGTAAAAATTCTAAAAAAAACCCCATGATTTTTAATATTCACACCCTTAGCATGCAAGGTGGCCGGCCATTTTCTTGTGGAGCAAGGCCAAGATGACCTCATCATGGTGACATCATCTAGGTGACATCACATGCTTATATCACTAAATTTTCAAAATTTGCACTTTGGTCCCAAAAGCTAAAATTCTTGCAAAATTGCCCCCTAGGTGGCCGGTCACTTGCTTGAAGCTCAAGCCAAGCTTATCTCATCTTGATGACATCATCTTGATGATATCACTATGCTTACATCATCAATTTTTCCAAAATTTACACTTTTGCCCCAAAAGATAAAATTTTGGCATTTTTGCCCCTAAGGTGGCCGGCCATGTCACACTTTCTAGAGCATTCTTTGCTTGCATTCTAAGCTTAAATAATTCAGTTATGATGTCATAAATTAAGGATAGGATGATATCATCCATATTAAGCCTTATTTGGCTTTTCCTCAATATACAGTCCATTTTCCTACTACATAGATATTTCTAATACTGTGTTCACTTAAACACGGTATTTTTATACTGTATAACAGTCCAAAATTCATCTGTGTAAAAACAGACAGTATAAATTTTTTTCTTATTTTTCTAGTCATTTTTGCCCTTGATCCTTACTAGGTGTGCTTGATTTTCTAAAGTGGTTTTTAAGCCTATTTGAGCTATCTTGCCCATAATGTCGAATTTTACAGTATCTTTTTCATACTGCATCACATAATCCTGCAAAGTCAACTCTTTCACTATTCTTGGTCAAACTTTGACTTTCTCGGTCAAAGTTGACTTTTTGGTCAAACCTTTGACTTTCGTAAAATCATGTACTTTTTCACCCTTTTCGACTCAAAAGGCCGTTTGCTAACCTTAGCATTCTATTTTGAGTCTTATTGACCCATAAGAATTCACAAAATTGAATAAAAGCTCTAAATCGAGCTTTTCCATAAATACCTTCATGGCATAAAAATTAATTTCTTAAAAAGAAATTAGTGATATGGAAAATCTAGGTATTACAAGGAAGGTTTACCTTGATTTAGCTCAAGATTGGGTTAGGGTTTGGCTTTCAAATCTCCCCCCCCTAGAACTCCTCCAAATCCGGTTTTCACCCTTCAAAGAGTACCAAAAATTTTTGGTCACTTGTTGTTTGATCCTAGCACATCCGGCCACTCTCCAAGCCTTTTCCTCCTTCACTTTTCTTCTTCTCTTTCTCTCTCTCCCACAACCGGCCACTAGGCCAAAATGGGTTTCAAAAATTTTCAAACTTTTTCTTGGCTTCCTACTAAAAATCCAAACACTCCCTATGTTTTTCCTCCTTGAAATTTTTGTTTTTCTTTCTTCTCTCTTTTCTTCCTAAGTTTCGGATTTTGAGAGTAAAAATGGCAAGAGTTTGGCTAAGTTTTTTAATAAAATGAACACCACCTCTCACCTATTTATAGTGGTGAGGAAACTTTGTAAAAATTGCATAAAAGCCCTTGAAAAATCAAAAATCACACATTGGGGGGGGGGGGGTGTAGGTGGCTGGCCAAAAGGAGTCTAGAACTCTCCAAGATTTCTTTCCAAAGCTTGTTTAATTATTTATGATGTCATAAATAAAAAGTTGATGAGGTAAGCACAATTAAGGCTTGTTTGGCTCTTTTTTTTCAATATGCAGTCCATTTTTGAGCTACACAAATATTTCCAATACTGTGTTCACTTATACACAGTATTTTTACACTGTACTACAGTCCAAAATTTATCTGTGTAAAAATGGACGTATAAAATTTTTCTTATTTTTTCGAACCCTTTTTGCCCTTAATTCCTACTTAGTGTGCTTGATTTTCTAAGGTGGTTTTAAAGCCTATTCATGCTATCTCAACCGTAAAGACGGTTTTCGCAGTATACTTTTCATACTGCTTTGTCACGTAACTGTACGGTCATCACTTTGACCATTTTAGTCAAACTTTGACTTTCTCGGTCAAAGTTGACTTTTTTGGTCAAACTTTGACCAACATGGAATCATGTACTTTTTCGTCCCTTTTGGCTTAAAAGGTCCATTGCTAATCTAAGCAATCCATTTTGAGTCTTATTGAACCATAAGAACTCACGAAATGTAAGAAAAACTCTTAACCGAGCTTTTTCATAAACACCTCCATGGTATACATTTAATTCCTTTGAAAGGAAATAGTAACATCGAAAAATCTAGGTATTACAGTTATATTTTAGCCATGAAAGACTGGGATAAATTTTATTTTTGTTCTTTAAACTTTAGACATTTGTAACTTTACTTTCGAATATTAAAAACTGGTATTTACACCTCTCAAACTTTAATTTATTATAAATATATTTGCATCTGTCATATTTCATCCACTTAACATTAACATGACACTATATTAAATAATTAAATATCTATTGTTAAAAAAACCTTAAAAATATGTTTCTGCATGAATTAGTATGGATTTGTTTGGAAAATTTTTATCCTGAATTTTAATAAACGTAAAAAAAAAGAAGGTTTGTGTTTTTTTTTTTCAAACTTTTTTTTATGCAATTCCCTAAGCACTAAAGTTCAAGAAAAAATAAAATTTGTCTGATATACCATGTGTACACTGATCAATATATACACATATATAGAACTAACGAGCTTTCAAATGATCATCTACTACGGCATACAACTTGAAATTAAACAGTATTGTGAAATTTGACATTTCAAATTAACTAAATAAATCAAATTAAACGTCGAATATTGAGAAGCTAAATTTGATCTTGACTCGGATAGAAATTGTAGCAAATCTTGATGTCTAATCGACTCTTTCTTCGATTGGTGACTTTGACTATCGCTGGGAAGGGCTATAGCACTGAAGTGAAGCAAAAGAGAGAAAGCAACAATAACTTACTTGCGAAATGCTGCCTTCTTTTTCGTTGAGGATTGAGATCCAGGATAAAGAATTAGTTTCACACAAAGCACATTATGTGTAAACTCAAATGAGAAAAATCGAGATCGAGTATGTAACTGGCCTGCAGACTAAGTTGTTTTTCAAATTATCAGCTCTTCAATTTTATTTTTATTTTTTTCTGAGGGTGAATGATCTATCAGAACACAATAGTGCAATGTGAAAACGAATAAAGAGTAGTGAGTGCTCTTGAAAAAAGCGAAAGTTAATAAGAAAAAAAATTGCTCTGATGCATGATTAAAGTCAAGTGGACATTATAATATTCATGAGATAATGTGCTATAGAGTTGAGATTTAAAAATTAGCAAAGATAATTAGGTAGGATTAACTCTCACAATTAAAGGCAAGTGGACATCATAATCTTGGGAGACAGTGAGTGCTCTTGATGAGATCTTGTTTATGAAGGAGGCCGTTACATTACTGCTTACATTAAATATTTACTTATTATTACTTCAAATACGTTGACTTGTGTACTTGAAAACTTCATACGAGGGGATCAGTATGCTCTAGCTCTAGCATTGCTTGAGGATGGGAAAGTTGTTGTCGGAGTTCTTGTCTTGCATTGCTTGAGGATGGGATAGTTGTTAGCAGAGTTCTTGGGTGCCCTAATTATCCGATGAAGAAGGAATTGCTCAGTTATCATCATCGACAGCATCAAACCATATTGAATTTTACCCCAGCTGCAACGAATAAGTGGTAAAAAGGTTGTGTGATGTATGTGTTGAAAGGCAGCGGTGAGGCATGGATGCAGCCACTAATCTACGGAGACAATAAGCTTGAGTGGCCAAATTCAGCGACATTGATCCGTCTCTTCCATTGATGATCCTGCATTGGCTCCTTCTTGTGAACCTGTTGAGAAAGCCAATTCAAATCACTCGTTCACACAGGGACTTGCTCACAGCGTAGGTCTAAGTTATGTAAATATTCTTTCTAGATTTCAAATTTTTAGACGTTTTCTATGTGGATTTTTCCCTTATTCGGGTAGCATGGTTTTGAAATTCATAAGTTTATTTGCATTCTAATGAAATTACTATAATTTTTGCCTCATGACTAAATGGTAGAAAACAGCCCTTGCGTGTCCACAGCATGGTGAAATATGCTGCCATAGCTCGGGGAGATGCCGAGATTTTCATGAAGTTTGCACGGTCTGGGTACAAGGAGAAGATATGGGATCATGTTGCTGGTGTTCTAATTGTCGAAGAATCTGGAGGTGTGGTAACTGATGCTCGAGGTCACCCTCTTGACTTTTCAAAGTGGGTGTACTTGGAGGGTCTTGACCGAGGAATAGTTGCTTGCTCGGGGGCCACATTGCATGAGAAAATCATCAGTGCCGTTTATGCTAGCTGGGATTCTTCTAATTTGTGAGGCCTTTCATTTCATGCCAATTAACTGAACACGGCTATATTTTGATACTTTTTGGCACGGTAAGGCACTACATCATGCCTACATTTATCTCAACATCTTACTGAGAATAAAAGTATACTTTTTGATTTCTTGCTCCGTCCATTTAACCTATTTTGGCTGGAAACTCACTCCATTCGAAATTCATTTGTCAACAATTTTTACCAAATGTTTAATGATCTAAATTAACACCAACATTTGGCATTCCATTTTGCTATAAGTACCATCTGCATTTCATATCAGGTTTTATCCTGTTTTCGTCTCATTTCCTCGTCTTTAATATTTTGTCCAGTCAGTTTTAGCTCCATTTACCAGTATTGAAGCCAATCTTGACCCCTGTTATTTTAAGGTTATATCTAGTATTCAGAGTTTGTCTCAATTTGGTACCATTCTCGTGCCCTACACCTATAGTATGCTATATGTTACAATGAGACGGAATTTTCTGTTTTGATCGTCAAACGTCAGAACGTGAAAAACGTTAAAAAGTACTTGCATGTATGATGGTGCTACATATTTTCAAGGCTAGCAACAATTCTGAGAAAGGTTGCTAATGATGGTCACTGCACTTTAACTTAAATTTTGGTGTTGCTCTTGTTCTATTCTAACCGAGTGCCAGGTTGTAACGTCCCGACTTACGCAGGGTCGTTACCTTACATACTTGTACTTAAAACTTACTTGGTTTTAACAGCTTAAACTTACTGGGAAATTCGAGAAACTTTTTTTTTAAAACTTATATAATTATAAATAGACTAGTCCATATAGTAAACTTGCCATACATACATATTGAATTAAAAAGACATACTCAAGTCTTGAACTCCATACATACTGTATAACATAATTTATTTTTGGAGATATATATATACATATCAACCCAAAAGAGCTTGCGGAAAAACTTTGTGTGGTGGTATACCACACCGCCCTTCACTCGTCGCATCGTCCACATGGCCCACCAATTAAGCTGCAGGCTTCTTACCTATAGTATGAAATCTACAGATGAGCTTTATGCTCAGCAAATACAAACTTATTCTCACAAAACATGACAAGCATCATATAACTCATGCATGAACCATTATGTCCAATTATGAATATTTTATGATCAATTATTGACTTGGACTTATTATCTTGCTTAAAATGTGGGCCCCTTGTGTACGTACCAGATGCGTGCATTCCACAGAAAGTTAAGGTTTGCAAGGTCCCTAAGTATAACGCCCCGGATTCTGCTCTACGTACGTAGGGTCATTACCATGCTTTCTTAACTTAAACATCCCGACCATCCACGTAAAATCGACTACGTAAATATGGGCCGTTACTTAACGTACTTAACTTAGTTTCTAAATCTAATGCTTAGACTAATCAGGAAATTTCAGAATAATTTTTTTTTCTTCTTTTTCTTTTTGAACTGCATTTTAAAATCGTAACTTGAAAACATTACATACATGAAACGTAACATGTTTCTTAATCATACATGTACAACTTCATAAATAGAGTACTTGCGGAAAAACTGCATAGTGGTATCCCATACCGCCCTTCACTTGCTGCATCGTTTCCTTGGCCCACCAAGTAAAGCTGCAGGCGTCATACCTACAGTATGAAATATAACTGATGAGCTTTCGCCTAGTAAGTATAAACATAATCTCACAAAACATAACAAATGTCGTACAACTTATGCATGAATCAATTATGTTCATTTATGAATCTTTTATGCTCAATTATTGACTTGAACTTATTATCTTGCTTAACATGTGGGCCCCTTGTGTACGTACCAAAAGTGCGCAAGCCTCAGAAAGTTAGGGTTTGCAAGGCCCTTAATAATTCTGGAAATCATGTATACCTTCACGATTTGACGGAAGGTTGATTAGATTATACCTTCACGCATCAACGAGAGGTTGATAATCATAACTTGAACTTGAAACATGTATCCTCCACGATCTGGCGGGAGGTTGGTACGACACCTTACTTGTCTTAGTTTAGTCTTAGTCTTGTTATAAGACTAATATTCTTTACATGCAATCTTATTAGTCATGATGCATGTGATACATAGACATGGCATGACCTCAAATCATGGCATAACTTGATGTGTCTTAGCTTAACATGGCTTTAACATGGCATAACATGGTTTATCATAACTTGACATTACATGACCTAACATATCATAACATTCTTGAAAACGTGGCATTCTTGAAAACGTGGTATTCTTGAAAACGTGACATACTTGTAAACTTGGCATGCTTGAAAATAGTATTTACTATTTTCATACTGTAGGTGAGGTTTATACTTACCTGGTATACTATGTCTTAGGTTTCATTGTTCCATAACACGTCGCAACAGCAGGTTACTTCCTGCTTATTTAAAAACAACAACATAGGATAAGAATCCTATCATAATCATAAAGTGTTGGTAACCTAACCAACATCCATGCATAACCTTAGTTATATGTCCCCCATGCTAACTCACTTGGTTACAATAAGTAACCTTAGAGTTCATGATCTTCCAAACTTAGATTATTACTTATTAGGTTACTTAAAGTAACCTTGGGTACTAAGCCCAAGCATACATGAATAGTGTTAGGTTACTACTCCTAACCTTGGGCCTAAGTCTTATCAGATTTAATCCATAATCCATTTTGTTACAAGGAGTAACCCTAGATTCTAGGCCCAATACAAACTTAGCATTTCGTTGGGTTACATTAGGTAACCCTTGGTGTGAACTAACTTGGGTCCACTTAAGTTAACTTCCTATTGGTTTACCATAGGCAACCTTGGGCTTTGGGCCCAGTCCAGTAACTCAGGTATCCTTCCTGGTTATCGTTGGTCATCATATTATTACTAAGTTTTAAGACAACTTGTGTCTAAAAACTTGTTTCCCTTTGTTTGGAAAAACTTATCATTTTATGTTCTTGTTATACAAAAATCCTTAGTTCAACTTGTAAATATTATAACTTTTGAGCAGGATTTGTAAAAATTACTAAGTGTTGAAAACTGCTCTTAGAATCAGTTTCCATTGTTAATTTATCAGTGTATGTGCAGGAATGTCCTTTTCCTGCACTGTTTTAGAAAATCCTGTGCAGGAATTTCCTGTTCCTTGCATAGTTTTTGAAATCCAATTTTTATTTAAAAATCTAGGCTGAATCCGAAAAAGTTTTCTTCATGAAAGTTTTAGACCTTGAAAAGCCCTACAACTTTCATGTTTTTCTCAAGATCAAGTTCAGCCTCTATCCTACTCGTTTTCCTTGTTGAACCTGCCTGGCCGTGCATGAAGTCTGGGCACGATCAGGTCCAGATTTCTGTAAAAACCAAGGCCATTGGAGCCTTATTTTTAAAAACTGTCCATGCTACCCACTAAGAAAATCCCTTCTCTACAACTTTGTAGTTTTAACTTTCTTCAAATTCGGCCTCTAAAGGCCTCAAATCCTGCTTTCCAGAAAACTGGCCAGTTTTCACCCGAATCTGGTAGTTTTCTTCTTAGATTCGCTTTACGTCCTAATTCGCGTATTCTAACTCAACCGATCACTCAGGAACCTAAGATCAAGCATGCAGCACTTTTCTAACGTAAAGTTCCATCATCATGCATCCATATATTATTCATGCATAGCAA
This sequence comes from Ficus microcarpa, assembly GCA_025413485.1. Lineage (NCBI taxonomy): Eukaryota > Viridiplantae > Streptophyta > Magnoliopsida > Rosales > Moraceae > Ficus > Ficus microcarpa. Next base: position 313,382 of record CM046381.1, on the reverse strand, counting down.
AATATTCTTATGCAAACCCTTAGGTGTTCTTGCACCAAGCTAGGGTTTGGCAAAAACTTTGGTTTGCATATCCATTCATCATTCAAGCTTCTAATCTAGCTCATTCAACATCATGCATAACCTA
>CM046381.1:266822-313158 GCA_025413485.1 Ficus microcarpa | reverse complement strand
CCAAAATTCAATTATGCTACATATAAGTTCACAAGGGAGAAAATTATGGAAAACAAAGTAGTCGTCATATTAAGATTTTAGTTCAAGACTTTATATTCTTAAAATTATAAATATATATATATATATATATATTATAATAAGTCTTGCCCTCCCACTGTTTTCTGTATATCTTCTCTCTGTCTCTCTCTCTCTCCCAACTCCAAGTCGAATTTGACAGAACATAGATTTTGTTTTTTTGTTTTTGTTTTTGTTTTTGTTTTTTTCACTATAAATGGACTAACTAATTAAGAATTTTCGAATTTGTCCCACTGTGAAAAAACAGCAAAGACTTGGTACCTATGTAGTGGGCCAAAAACATGACTAGTTATTGATAGAAACTAAAGCGTTTGTCCATTGCATACGTAAAGCACGTCGGTCCATCTCTTCAACAACACGAGGTGGAAAAACAAACATACAATGAATGAATTGAACCTTTCATGTGCCCCACCATAATTTTCACGTTCACACTGTGTGAAACGACAACTTTTTCCAAAGGAATATTTGTCTTTCGAAGACAAAAATCAAAAGAAAATTACTTCCTTTTAATTTAATTTAATTTAATTTAATTTTTTTCAATTTATGTTTCTAACAGCACTACATATTTGAATGACAAACATCATCGCATACATTTATTAGTATCTTATGCATGTTCATTTCATCTTATTGAAGTCGACCATATATATTGACTACTTCGAATAACATCAGTATGGAGTCTAAAATCATCTGTACACAATCTATGTAGGATCTTCAACTAATGATTATATGTATACTGGATGATCATAATATTGGGATCATAACATTCGCTAAATTAATTAAGTTATAATTTAACAATAATTACATATGTTACTAAAGTGTAGAATTAATGTCCTGCACTCTCAAACTAAAAAAAAAAATCATTCAGTAATATTTTTCTTTCTCCATATACATTTTTTAAAGGGGATTGCATATACGCAATATATATATATATATATATATATGCATTTATATTAGTTTAAAGCATGCAAAATGCACATGATTGGATATATCTAGAACATTTGTCTAAATAAGTAAAATATATAAGTAAAAATAGATTAAAAAAACAGAAAAAAAAAAAAAAAAAAAAAAGGCAGAAAAAAAAGGCCAAAAGATAAAAGAATTAAAATAAAAAAAAAATAACCAGTACCAAAAAAGGGACGAAAATGAAAAAATGAAAAAAAATAATTGGGCTGGAAAAAAAAGAAAGAAAACTTAAAGAAAAAAAACTTTAAAAAGTTTTTCATACAAAACATTTCATTTTGGACGAAAACTTAACGTTTTGGACAAAACTTAAGTAGACAGAAGCACACAATAACTTGGTTTGAGATTTCTTATATATGTATAGATATGAATTTGATGGTGAGAGGCTAGCTATACCATACACTTTTGAATATTTATCCTTTTTTAGCCCGTATAAATGACAATATCCAAGAAATTAACTACTTTCTAGCTTTTGGGATTGAAAAATGGAACCGAAAACGAAAATAGAGGAAAGAATAGAGTTCTAAAATTTCTAGTTCTGCCATTGGATACTGTGAGATTGAAGAAAAAATATTGTCACAAAGAGAACTTCTTCCTATTTATTCTTAGTTGATGGTTAAGGTTTCGTGAGAGTATTTCTAGTGGAATCTTCATCAAGGAAGAAAAATTTTTTATTTACTTTTTTTTTTTTATAAAATTTTTGGTGCAAAGACTTAAGGTTTGTTTGTTTTTACATCTCATTTTAAACTAAATTATATTTTTTATCATAGTTTTTGTCTTTTTCTGAAAACGTTTTTTGTCTTTTCTGAAAAGTCAATAAAAATTATGCTTGGTTTGGTTCTTAAGTTTAAACTTAAGGTTTAAACTCAAATTTTTATTTTTTTTCTGAAAAAGGTTTTTGTCTTTTCTGAAAAAGTTTTTTGTCTTTTTTAAAAAGTCAACAGAAATTACTATTTAAACTTAAAAATTTCATAGCAAACTCATTCACCAAACGTGCCTTATTATTGAAATTTAAAAATCTTAAACTAAACTTATTCACCAAACACCCCCTTAAGTAGAGAAAAAGTAGGAACTCAAATGGCCCCACTTTTGAAGCTAAGCTTCAAAATGAAAGACTGAGCGAGAGGGCTTAGGGGTATTGTACACGAGCTTCATGGGAGTGCTCCTCTACGGCCATGTGTATGTGGCCCTTTGTACAACTCCAAAATCCTTCAATACATTTTGATCTGATTGGTCCTAAAATAGAGCTCTATTAAACTTTATGATAGTGCTCCACAAAAAGGCTCTATCACGGACATCCCCAATTATAAAAATTGATTTTTAACGTTTTTCTTTTTCTTTTCAGATTTTTTTTAAAATGTTTCTTTACTGATTTGTTTGGCCTCTATTTGCCATTAAACGGGTTTCTAGCAAATAAATAAATAAATAACTAAAATGGGTTTTCTTTTTCGCAATTTCATTTATTTTTTTTTAATCTTTACATTTCTTATATTTTGTTCATAGATGCAAATAAATAAAATATGCCTTTTGACGTATGCAATTACTAAATTAAATAATTACGAAATTGTTTTATTTTATGTTAAGTTTTTTTTTATAAGGAAAATTTCGATTTAAAAAAAATGAATCATTAAAGATGATGTCAAATATTTCTCAAAAAAAAAAAAAAAGATGATTTCATTTTTATTTTTTTTTTTTTTTGCGTTGAAACGCTTTGAATGTTATGTTTGCACGCCAAAAAATTTGATATTACATACATTAATTTCATCTTTATTTAATTTCTTCATCAAAATTTTGAACTTTGTTTAATGAAGCAAATACACGTGGAGTAGAGAAAATTCACAGGGAAAAAAAAAAAAGGAAGAAAAGAGAGCAATGTAAGCTCTAAAATATATATATATATATCTGTATATATATATATATATGTATGTATGAGCGAACGAACGAACTTTTATACCAAGCGCTAGTTTGAGAGAGAGAGGGAAAAGAATATTAAAAGGCATCAGTTTACTTTGACAGTCTGCCTTTACAAGGGGATTGGGTCTAGTGCTGGGAATTTGGGCCGGGCCAAACGGGCCGGCTCGTGACCCGTAATTTAGGCCCAGTCGGTGGTTCGGTCCGGCCCGCATTCTATGGGCCCGGTAAAAGCCCGGCCCTATAGTAAGGGCCGGGTTGGGCTCTTCTTGCCGGCCCGAATATTTAAGCCCGATGGGCCGTGCCGGCCCGCCCGTTATTTAAAATAAAAATAAAAATAATTAAAAATGTATATAAATAAAAAAATAAAATAAAAATTAAAAAAATAAATGTTTAATTATAATCTTAAATAACTAAAATTAAAAGTTTAATTATAATATTAAGTTGACTAACTAACTAATATTATAATTATTAAATACTAACTAAGCAATTATAATATAAATATAAATATAAAAATTAATAGAAATAGTATAATAAAATTTTTTAATAGAGTATAAAATTTTTTATTTTTTATCTAAGACAAAATATTAAGATAAATTATTAAATTATCAAAAATATACAAATTTATTCAAAAATTACAAATAAAAAATAAAATTAAATAAAAATTTAAAAAATTAGGCTAGGCCCTAGAGCGGGCCGGGCCTAGCCCATCGGGCTCGAGCCATGTGACGTCCTCATCCTACGTAGGGTCGTCACCTTACTTACTTAACTATAATACTTTACTTGAAAATTTGAGAATAATTTTTTTTTCAACATACATATATATATAAAGGTTTGTCCGTAACAACGTATCATACATACCTACTGAAATAAAAGATTGTTTAAAAGTCTTTAGTGCCAAATATACTATGTAACGTACTTTGTTTTTCAGATATATACATATATATAAAAACTTAGTAACTCATCAGAAAATGCAGAAATTATGCGTGATGGTATCCCATACCGCCCTTCATCCGACGCATCGTCCACACATAGCCCACCATTTAAGCTGCAGGCTTCTTACCTACAGTATGAAATATAACTAATGAGCTTTCGCCCAGTAAGCACAAATTTTATCCCACAAAACATTTTCTTATTTTTAAAACATCTTGAAAACATATCAATCATCATAAATATGTGCATGAACCATTTATGTTCATTTATGCATCCATTTTTAACTTGAACTTATTATCTTTCATATGGGCCCCTTTGTGTACATACCAGAAGCGCGCTCTCTAGATAGAGTTAGGGGTTTGCAAGGTCCCTAACAATTCTGGGAAACATTAAACTTGAACATGAATAGTCCTCCACCTTCGGGAGGTTGGTACGACACTTTACTTGCGTTTTCTTACCATATTGTTTATCATTAGTGATCATACCTTATGATGTCACTTTATCATATCATAACTTATACTTCATTCATAACATGTCATTTCTAAAACATGGCATTTTTACAAACATAGTACTTTTGCAAACATAATATTTTTGCAAATATAGCACTTTTGAAAACATAACATTTTGCAAATATAGCACTTTAGTAAACATAACATTTTTGTAAACGTGGCATCACATAGAACATAGCACAAAACATTTCATAGTAGATTTGAAAATAGATTATTATCGTTCATACTGCAGGTGAGGTTTGTACTTACCTTTTGTGTCGTGTCCTGAGTGTTACGTCCTTAATTCGGTTGGCAACAACAGGTTACTTCCTGCTATATGAAAAGTATAGGATCAGGATCCTATCATAAAATGTTGGCGACCAAACCAACATTCACACCTACTCTTGGTTGTATATCCCCGATATTTTGAAATCTTACTTGGTCACCATTAGTCATCTTATTATTTAAGAATAATCAAACTTTGATTATTCCTTAAGAGGTCACGTTGGATAACCTCTTTTTGTGCTAAGCCTTTAGCATACTGCTAGGTTTTCTTTTAAACCTTGGGCTTTACTCTTATGTCATAATTTGTTGGGTTATTTCTATCAACCCCCTTTTCTTAGCCTAGTTATTGGTTCGTTGGTATCCCTTAGGGTTACCTTGGATAACCCTTAAGATTACACTTAGTTAAATGTTGGGTCAACCAAAGTCAACCCTTGGTCAATTAAAGTCAACCTTCTATGGTCAATCTTGGGCTTTGGGGCCGAGCCCAGTAACTCGGATACTAATTCCGGTTATTGTCCGTAGTTGGCTCGTTTACCCATTTTATCTTGAAAAATCTCATTTTCTTACTTTTGGAAAAATTTGGGTAATTGTCTTCAAAAATCCTTTAGCTTACTTGTAAAATTCATGTTTTCGAAACAGATTTTTATAAAAATCAGTTAGAGCTGGAAACTGCCTTTGGAACAGTTTTCATAGTCAAAATAGTGATTTTGGAAAAGAAAACAATTTTTTTGAACTAGTTTTAGAAAATCCTATGCAGGAATTTTCTGCTCACTGCACAGTCTTTGGAAAATGATGTCAGTTTAAAAATCTAATCCGAATTTGAAAAATTTGTCTTCACAAAAGTTGTAGCTCTCAAAAAATGCTAAAACTTCCATTTTTTGTGAAAAATCCAGTTCCATTTATATTTTTGTCAGTTTTTGTTTGAAACTGGCTGATCATGTCAACTGGGTCTGGGCAAACCAGCCTCGGGTTTTTGTAAAAACGGAGGCCATTGGAGCCTCATTTTGGGATTCTGCTCACGTTACCCCCTAGGAAAAACCCTTCCAAGTAACTTTTGTGTTTTGAGTTTTACCCAGTTCGGCCTCCAAAGGCCTTAAATTTCCACTTTTCCAAAACTGGCCAATTTTGAATCTGAACTGGCAGTTTTGGTTCTTAAGTCCGGTTTATGTCCTAATTCATGGAATCTATCTCGACCGACCACTTCGGGAGCTTACACATCAAACATGCAGCGTTTTTGACGTCCCATAATTTCCAACATGCTAATCCTACGTGCTCATGCAGCCCCTAACTGGTTGCTCTAATCCTTGGGCTCCATGGTTTCTATCTTAGCATCATAATCAAGCATGCCTTATCACATTCACCCTTAAGCTAGCAGCCACACAAGCACTGCCTAGGGCAGATTTTTGACCAAAAATTAGGGGACATATCAATCACAATCATTCACCATCTAACATGCTTCCTAACATTCATCAAGCACAATTTAAGCAAGCAATCAACATAAATAAGCCAAGTACCCTAATCACCTAACCAAGCACACACACTATCACATCTAGGACTAGAAATTAAATTGGACTTATGTCCTTACAAACCAACTTGTAATACAAATAAAATGCCCAAAATTGAACTTAATTGAAATATTAGGATCAAGATTTTACCTTATACCCAAGTTAGAGTTTGGGAAATTCCAAGATCCCTTTCTTCCCCTTGTCCTCCTTGCTCACGGTTTTGACCCTAGCTAGGATACCAAAAATTTTTCTTGGCTCCTTGGTTGATCCACTCAAACCCGAACACTTACCAAGGTTTTCCCCCAAAATTTTTCCACTTTTCCTCTCCTATTTCTCCTCCCCTCACACTCGGCCACAGCAGCCAAAATGGCTCCAAAAGTTCTCAAATTTTTTTCTTGGTTCTTCCTAGCAAAGCCGAATACCCCCTAAGCAAAAGCCCTCAAGAAATTTTGGTTTTTCTCTTCTCTTTCTCTCCTCCCAAACCCACGGATTTCTGAAGAAAAATGGTAAGAACTTGGCTAGATTTTGTGAATTAAAATGGGTTTATGGGTCACCTATTTATAGAGGTGGGGAAAGTTTGTGAAATTGTGAAATTGCCCCATGAAAACCAATATTTTCACTAATGGGAGGTGAGGTGGCCGGCCTAGAGAGTTCTAGAGAGCTCCAAAATACTTTCCAAAGCTTAGTTTAAGATTTATGATGTCATAAATCCAATACAAGGTGACATCATCCCCCTAGGGCCTCGTTTGGTTATTTTTTCTTAAAAACAGTCCATTTTTGTGCCACACAGATATTTTTAATACTGTGCTTCACTCATACACAGTATTTTTATATTGTACTTCAATCCAAAATTTATCTGTGTAAAATCAGACCGTATTAATTTTTTTCTTCTTATTTTTCTAAGCCTTTTTTACCTTTAATCCTATCTCGGTGTGCTTGATTTTTCTAAGGTGGTTTTAAGGCCTATTCATGCCATCTAGCTCACAAAAATATTTTTTCCATACTGCACCTCAACATACTGCATGGTCAACCCTTTGAGTCATCTTGGTCAAACTTTGACTTTCTTGGTCAAAGTTGACTTGTTGGTCAAACCTTTGACTTTCATGAAATTACGTACTTTCTCGCTCTTTTTGACTCAAAAAGCCGTTTGCTAACCTTGGCATTCTATTTTGAGTCTTATAGCCCATTTAATGAGAATTCAAACATTAACTCATAAAATTATGAATTTCACATTGCTATTCATAATTTTCCATGAAACATCTGATAAACACATCATACGAACTTTTAATCTCTTATGAATAAGGAAATCATAAGTCCATGAAAATTCGGGTCTTACAAGCCAGGCGGCCCAAATTCCCAGCACTAATTGGGTCCGTGTTTCTGATTTTCTTCAACAAAGTTTCATAAGGCACAGTGTTAGTTTCGAAAATCGATTTTATTTTATTTTTTTTTTAAATAGGGAAGTTGATAAAGATCATATCTTATATAAAAAAAAATTTCTCAAAAATTTTGTCTAGTGATAATATTTATATTAATTTAATGAAAAATAGTTAAGGAAGAAAGTTTATAAATTGACTATTGTCGAAATTTTTCTACTCCTTTAAGAACCTTCTTAAAAACCCAAATCTTTCGAAAACACCAACAATTCTTTCTCAGCATTCTCCAAATCACAATGAACAAGAAACGAATTGACGTTTCTGATTTTGGGTTTGATCACACATTTGAATTTTGATTCACTTTGCGTTCTCAACTCATAAAACAAAATGAAGGAAGAAATGAGAAGAAACTATTTGGAAAAAGGTACGTACTTTTTTCTCGATCAAAAGCAATTAGTATTCCTGTATTTTTAGATATATCATATGTATTTCTTTTTTAACATCACAGAGAAATAACTGACACATTTTTTAAAAAAATAAATAATTAATTATTGCATTCCCTACTTCGTGGAAAAATCACACATCCACTACTAGAGAGGTAGGCATTTTTAGCAGATATGGGTGAGAGAAAATCTCTCTTCCATTATTCAATAATTAGTTTTCTTTTTTTTTTTTTTAAATATAATCAAAAAATATTTTATTTTGAACTATTCAAAATAAAAACAACTGATTCAAAATAAAAACAACTGATATTTTTGTTTTCCTCATGTATCAAAATTCAAAATTCTACATGCACTTTGTCTGTAAATAAAATGTGAACTATCTTATAATGCACAAATACGGTGTGGTCCTTACTACACTGTATAATTTTTAATTTAAAACTATTTTAAATTTATTTTAAATAATCATATTATTTAAACTAGAAATTAATCCAATTAATTTGTTCTATGAATATTAATTTAGAATTCTCAATTCCCAATTAATAAATTTAACCCAACATAAAATAATGTTCACATGATTCAATTGAGTTGTTGAAAAGAACTATGGACATCTTAACTTTAGGCTTCAATAATTTTGACTATTAATTAACACCTTAATTAAAATATCAAAATTATTAATTTCAAATTATTCCAATCAAAATTTGGAATTGTACTCTTAAAATTATAAAACTAATTATATATATCCGAAGGATTTGAATTGTCTATTGATATAGTCACTATATACAAATCAATCATCTATAAATTGTTCATAATTAAAGCTAAGTATTTTCCATTAACCTCTTGATAATATGTTTTTCCTTAAGTACTTTTGATTCTCTAACAAATAATATATTTATAATCTAATCATAAATTGAGTTATCTTATTATTCAAGTCTCGAATCAATACTTATGGGAAACATCCAGTTGACTTCTTTACGAAGGAATGAATTTCATCTTGTATGTTAATATTCCTTGCTATTTATTATATTATATTTCCAATATACCAAGAATTTGACACTATTTATTTGTGTCATTACTCGGTATGTTAAAAAATACAATACAATGTAATAAATAGGAGTTTATTAATTACTCAAAATTAAGATCGATTCATATATGACCATTATTGATTAATTTTGAATGTTCTTTACGACAACAGAAATTATTTGAGATTCATAATTAATCACATTCCCGTCCTATATAATTAAATCATATAAAGCACTTTCATTCCAATAATCTCATTAATAACAATTTAGATAAGATCGTTTCATTCAGAATGTTATAAACTATGCTAATAATTATAAAATTAGATATCACAACTTTAATTTTTTAATTACGAGTAGATTTAGATTATTTTATTTTAAATATTATCCACCTATATATAACACTTATATATAATATTTAAAATCACATTTAAATAATTTAGGATTTTTGATATTTATAAAACATCTAAACATGTATGCAAAAATAATATTAAAAAAAGTTCTCAAATTAAATCAATAAAATAATATATCTTATTTATTTCTGAACACATATCCCAACATATAGAACTGAAATATTCTTCTCATCCCATAAACTTTCACCTTTGTGAACAATGAATTTTGTTGAGAGATATTCAGCAAACAAATAAGCACTAAGTTAAATAATTGATTAGATTGCTTGTGTTTCACTAAAACCAACTTAGATAAAGAGCGCTATCTTAATGATTAGCAATTTCTACAATTCCAGAGCATGAAACTAAAACAAATTCATGGCTGAAATATATGTATGTATATATATAGGACGGTACGGTATGTGTAGCATTAAATAAATATCATATAATATTAATTTATTTATGTGTAATATTTTCTGATGATACATGTCATTTAAAATTAAAATTAAAATTAAAAAAGTGTAATATGTTACACATAAAATTACATTATATTATAGATAAATCAACTAGTAATTCTATAAATCTAAAAATAAAATTACATTTGTCAGACTGATTCGATAGCCGGAGTTAATAAATCCGCATTCTCTTTGTTACACTCCATCACCTCTGTCAATGCATTCCTCCACTCATTAACTGACTCAGCAATGGTTTTCCCAATGATCCCTTCAATAAAGAAAGGCAGTGGTAGATTAGAAATGAAGCCAAGTGGTAAAGCCCAGTTCTTTCTGCTTTGGCTAAAGTTCTCTTAACCCTTTTTCTGATTATAAAAGACAATTCGAAACCACAGGCAAAGCAGGGGGGGAAAAAAAGTGGGACTTGGTCAATGAACGTTGAAGGAAAGGTACGAGTGAGTGCAGAGTACGCTCGGCAAAGGTGAAAGACAAATTTAAGAAAAATAATTGCTCACATGCCAGCTAAAAATATTTTTTGGATTAAAAAATGAAAAGTATTGCCGAATGGAAAAGAAATAAAGGGTATGTACTATATTTCAGGAATCTTAAGGGGAAGTTTGGTGGAGCAGTTTGAGTTGAGATTTTTAAGTTAGAATAGTAAATTTTTTTAAATTTTTAGAAAAGACAAAAAACTTTTTGGGAAAAGACAAAAATTTTTTGGGAAAAAGACAAAAAAAATTTTGAGATAAGATGAGATGAAATGGTGTACCAAATGAGGCCTTATAGCCTGAGTGAGTCCAATTTTGAACCTGGTGTCACATGATCGATCATGAAATTATTTTGATGTGGGCCCAATATGTACAGTAGCTTTTTTTAAAATTTTCCTCTAAGCCATCTTTCAACTTTGATTTTTCTCTTTCAATCGGATAAATTACAGTAAAACTCATTTAATATAGCCCATGAGAAGTGTCATTTTTTAAATCATTTAAATATAATCAAATAATTAAAATATTATTAATATATGATGATTATAATATATCTTATCTCATATTAGTATATATTAAAAAATTAAAAAATAATATATAAAAAAATAAATTAAAAAAACTCCACCCTAGGCCAAACCCCCTCAAACGTCAACAACCCCCCGACCAATGAGCCCTGTTGTCTCCGCCCCCTACGTCGACCAAATCTGGATCATCGGCGTGGTTGGGCTCATTGGCGGAGGGGGGGGGGGGGGGGCAAGGCTCATTGTTGATCAACGGAGTTGCGGTGGTGGGGGCTTCCTGGGTGTCGGTCTGGGGGGTGGGTCGTCAGCACGGTGTAGGTGGGAGAGGGCTTGTTGCTGATCGCTGGAGTTGTGGGGGTGGGAGGCTTCCTCAGCGTTGGTCGGGGGGTGGGGAGTTGGGGGCTCCATCAGCCTTGTGTGGAGGGGGCAGTTTTTTTAATTTATTTTTTTATATATTATTTTTTAATTTTTTTAGTCTAATATAAACTAAGGTGCATTATAACTATCATACATAAACAAAATATTAACCGTTTGATTATATCTTTACAATTTAAAAAGAAACTCTACTGATAGGGTATATAAAAGTGTATTTACCATAGTCTTACCCCTTTAAATTAGGACTCTTTTTTGTTTAAAATGTTTCTCTTCAGAGAAGATTATTCTATGGTACTAGAGCCCATTTGATAAGTATTATCATATATCTCAATTTTAGGACCAAAGTCAAAATGAATGAGAAAAATTGTGGAGTTGCACAATAGAGTACATGCACTTGACCGTAGGTAACCAAATTAATTTATTAATTTTTTGTCCTGAAAAAACCAAAACTATTACGCAAATTGGAAAAGTCACACATCCACTACTAGAGTGGTAGGCGTTCTTAGCAGATATGGGAGAGAGAAAATCTTTCTTCTATTATCCACTAATTAGTTTTCTTTTGTTTTTTTAAATATTATTTAAAATATTTTATTTTGAACTATTCAAAATAAAAATAACTGATATTTTTTTTTCCACATGTGTCAAAATTCAAAATTTCACATGCACGTTATTTGTCGATAAAATGTGAACTACCCTATGATGCACAAATACAATATGATCCTTATTACACTGTATAATTTTTAATTTAAAACTATTTTAAATTTATTTTAAATAATCATATTATTTAAAATATAAATTAATCCAATTAATTTGTTCTATGAATATTAATTTAGAATTCTCAATTCCCAATTAATAAATTTAACCCAACATAAAATAATGTTCATATGATTTAATGGAGTCATAGAAAGGGACTACGGACATTATAATTTTAAGCTCAAATAATTTTGACAATTAATTAACCCCTTAATTAAAATATCAAAATTCTACTAAAAATTTGTAATTGCACTCTTAAAATTATAAAACTAATTATATTCAATGGATTTGAATTGTCCATTGATATAATCACTACATACAAATCAATCCTCCATAAATGGTTTATAATTAAAGTTAGGTATTTTCTGTTAATCTCTTTAATCATATCTTTCTCCTTAAGTACTATTGATTCTCTAATGAAAAATATATTTATGTTCTAATCATAAATTGAACGCTTTTATTACTCAAGCCCCGAATCAATCCTTATGGAAACCGTCCATCTGACTTCTTTACGAAAAAATGAAATTCATCTTGTATATTAATATTCCCTACTATTTATTATATTATATTTTTAATATACCAAGAATTTGACATTATTCCATTGTGTCATTACTCAGTATGTCAAAAAATACAATATAATGCAATAAATAGGAGTCTATTAATTATTCAAAATTAAGATCGATTCATAAATGACCATTATTGATTAATTTTGAACGCTCTTTACGACAACATAAATTATTAGATATTCATAACAATCACGTTCCAGTCCTATATAATCAAACTATATAAAGCGTTTTCATTTCAATAATATCATTATTAATGATTCGCATAAGATCGCTTCATTCAGAATGTAATAAACCATGTTAGTAATTATAAAATTAAAGATCCCAACTTTAATTTTTTAATTACGGACAGATTTAGATTATTTTATTTTAAATATTATCCTCCTGTATATAACACTTATATATAATTTTTAAAATCACATTTAAATAATATAAGGTTTTTGATATTTACAAAGCATTTAAACATACATGCCAAAATAATAATGAAAAAAGTTCTCAAATTAAATCAACAAAATGGTATATCTCATTAGTTTTATTGGCACATATCCTAACATATAGAACAAAAAAATATTCTTCTCATCGCATAAACTTTCACCACTGTGAAGACTGAATTTTGTTGAGAGATATTTAGCAAACAAGAAAGCACTAAATTAGATAATTGATAAGATAGCTTACGTTTCATTAGAACCAACTTAGATATAAAGAGTGCTATCTTAATGATTAGCAATTTCTACAACTCTAGAGCATGAAACTTAAACAAATTCATGGCAAATACATGTATGTATATATATTGGATGGTACGGTATATGTAGCAGCAAAGAAATATCATAAAACATTAACTTATTAGTGTGTAACATTTTCTGTTCATACATGTCACTTATAATCAAAATTAAAAAAAGTATAACATGTTACACATAAAGTTACATTAGGCTAAATGTAATTCCATCAACCTAAAAATGAAGTTATATTTATTAGACTGATTCGACAGCCAGGACTTAATCAATCAGCATTCCCTTTTCTATACTCTGTCACCTCTGTAAATGCATTCCTCCACTCATTAATGTCATCAACTCCCCTCAGTCTCTTAGCCACATTCAAAATCCAACGAGGCAAGCCTTCACATTTCTCCACAATTTGCTTCGCAATTCCCTCGATTTCCTGTCCAAGAGTGTTCCTATTGGACAAATTTTGCTTAAAAAGTTCCAGTGCTTGTTCATGAGAAAGTGGCTTTATCTCATGAGCTTCTTGACAGTTCATCCTCCAGCATTGCCTCGATGACAGAGTACTCAGCAGCAGTTTACACCCATTTCTCTCATTTGGAATCCCGACTTCGTCTATAAATAGCCTCCCAACACCATCTATAATGATCACAAAGTTCCCTCTTTTGGTCAGTGCATCATGTAGCTTGGATTTTCTTATGATCTCTTCTTCCTCATCCGATAGATTCAACCCGATTTGTCTTGCAATTGCATCCTGCAATTTCCGTACGTCGGGCTGTTCGGTTACGCTCACCAAATAAACATTCTCGAAACTACTATTTTTCACTAGTTCATTTCGAATGTGAATCAAAATGGCTGTTTTCCCAACACCCTTTACCCCATAAACTCCTATTCTCGACACACTTGGATCGTTCAACCATTTCAAAATCGCCTCATGATTTGATTCCCTACCGAGCAATTTTGGTGCCAGCCACTGCTCCTTGCTTGTTGAGTGCACGTCGAGAACGAGCCCCTCAGAAAAGTGACCCTTCTTATGAAGATATTTTACTTCTTGAAGATTCCTTTCTATACAACTGTCCAGCAACGGCCTTGGGAGATATCTTTTATTCCTAACCTCTTGTACTATTTTTTGAATGTCGGTTTTCATTGCATCGACATCTTTCAGCCATGTCTCGACTTCTCTCTTTCGCTTCTTCCCAGGCTGAATCTCTGCAGCTTCTAGCTCGGCTCTAACATCCTCCTGTACACTACTCAGCGCCTCGAGTTTCCTCTTGAGGGTCTTTACTTTCTCATCTTGTTCTTTGACATAATTCAGCCACTCAGGAAACAGCTTAAGATATTCCCATATTTGCTTTGCCAGCTCTATTTTTGCGTGTACTTGTCCAGCAAATGCCAAGAATTCAAAACCCATTTCTTAGAAGGCTGGTGTCTGCATTTCAACAACAACAAAAGCAATTTTACAAATCAGGGGATTAGTTATTTATATCTTAAATATATCTGTTTTAGGGGGGGAAAAATAGTAACCACTAGATTACAAATAAATAAGTGGTACTTATTCTTGTCACAATAAAATCTCTCGATTTATTGAAAATAAACAACTTGATTATTAACTGTTGAGGAAAGAAGAACACAAAAATGTTTATGCAAACTATTTGCGACAACAAAAATAACAAACTAATACCACTGGGGGTGGCGGTACGATGCGGTATGGTGGTTGAGGGGGTCATATTTATAACCTCTACTATTATCAGGTCTCAGATTTGAGAAAAGCTGCAAGCAAAAAAGTTTGCCATTAGGCAATGATTTAGTGCCGATAGTCTTTATAAACCTAAAGGTTGATAGTCGTTTGAGGCTCAAAATCAGGATCCTTGACCAATACCCCATCAAGGTCCCGGTTGATATTGTCACATGACAGTTAATTGGGTGCATTATACAGAACATGAACGCACTACCGATCTCTATATATATATTTATCAAAAAATGAAAACAGACTCAGGATTCTTGTCGCAAGAATCTTAGACATCGTTGAACAAAAATGCCATACTTTTTTCAACTCATACGAAATTTCATCGAGTACTGCTGTGCTAGGGAGAAAGAAGAGTGGATCCATACAATCTCATTCAAAGACTTCCAACAGAAAATTTTTTTGAGAAACTAAAACAGTTCAGAAAAATAAAAATTTTCAAATGGAGAAGAATCAAGAAAGCCAGCAATAAAACTCATAACTTAGATCACCCTTTTTTTTTCATTATATATATATATTGACGGTTTGAGCAAAGCATGTCTGAATCTAAAATGCAAACCTGACATGTTCCAACAAATAATAATATAAATAAATTTGAAGCAAGAACTACACACCTGGGCAAAAAACGCAAGGAAGAGAAAATTAGTAAACTCTTGTTCCTAGCTAGCTAGCTCTGAAGAATATAGGAAGTGAAAATTCAAGCGGCGTTTTATTTCTTAGCCGAGACCCATGTTCTAAGAAGTAAAGGTGAGACGAAGACGAAGAAGCAGAAGAAGAAGGGAAGTCAACAGAAAGCTATTAGTTAATTCCATGGAAATATCCTTGTTATGAGGTGGAAACTTCCATTCTCCTTCCCATTTTACTGTTGATGACGAGGCCAATTTATCTGCCTCAAGAATAATTGCCAGAATGTTTTCAACTTTTTTTTTTTTTTTTTAAATCAAGTTAGGGAAGTGGACGATTGACCGAGTAGAGATATGTTGTCCAAATTTTCTGTTTTATTAACTGTCTCCCTAATGATATCATGTTAAAATAACTAAATTTAAAAATTTAGACATATAAAAAATACTAAATATTAAAAATTTTTAAGCAAATTGATAAATTATTAAAATACTATTGAAATGACAACCTTAAAGGCAAGAAAACAAGATAGTAGATTTAGACTCATCAATGTGATGGAAGGATACATGGGGTGTGATTACATACATTTTAAATCGAGTATTAAACTTGTACAAATAAGCCTTCATATTTCCTCAAAGAGGTCATTAACATTCCAATTTTTTACCACAAACCCATCACAATAGTCCTCATTACTAAGCCACCTTATTGAATGGTATGTTTAGTACTTTTGATAAATACCATGAAATCATGGGTTGAATTGATTTTTGTAACACATGAAAAAAATTTTATAAAAAATGCTATAAGTGATATCATAAACACTTATTTGTCTATTTATTTTAAAATACTTTTAATTGGTATCCATATTGTAACTGTTTGGTTACCAGTTAGTAACCAATTAGTTACCAACCGCTAGCAGGTTTTTGATCGGTAACTATCACCGCCAGCAGGTTACCAAGTGATTACCAACTAGTTACCAACCGGAAACTTAGTAACGAAATGGTAACCAACTAGTTAGCAATTGGAAACTTGGTGACCAACTAGTAATCAAGTGGTTACCGATCATAAACTTTTGATTTCGTCGGATTTTTTGGCTTCTGCCACGGAAATATTTAAACAACCACTATATTTTAACAAATAATGTCAAAATTAAAAATCATAAAACCAAAAACACCAAAATTCATTAAAATTCACAAAAATATCAGAATTTTTAAATTTATCATTGGAATTTAAAAAATAAAACATTAAAATCTATCATTGTGATCTTTAAAAATTCAACCAAATTCCACAAAGAACAATTTATATAGTTCGAAAACAGCAGACTAGATTGGAATGGATCTCCTGCTCCATGCAATCCCAAGAAGAGATCCAATGTTCGACACCGATGGAAGATCGCACAAAAGACATCATAGTTGATCTCCTCTCCACAGCCGAGGGTGAGAGAACGTGAGTGGAGGTGATTTGGATCTCCTCGCTTGCGGTCACTGGATCTCCACCGTGTGAGCTCGATTGGAGCTTCGGACACCGACGAAGGTGGAGGCGGGAGGTTTTGGATCGGGATCTGGTGAAAGAGAACCTCCGGTTACTGGATCTCTAATGCGAGGGTGGGATTGGTGGTATGAGGTCAAGATCGGAACTTTGGAGGCCGGCATAGCCAGTGGCACGAATTGGCTTAGGATTGGGCAAAAGAGAAACTTTGGCAGCCAGATCTCTTACGCGGGGACCTCATTCGAAGCCACGAGGTAGCGTAGCCCCTCGTTGAAGCTCGTGGAGACAGATCATGATGGTGGAACCGTGGCAGCCTCATTGGAGCTTGTGGAGGCATGACGGTGGATCAGCGGATTGGTGTTACAACAGAGGTAGTAGAGAAAGGGAAGGGAAAAGAGAGAAGGAAAGGGTGGTTTGTTGCCTGGAAAGGGAGAGAGAAGGAGGGGGAAAAGAGAGAAAGAGAGGGGGAGTGGGGATTGGAGATAAAAATAAAATTTTAAAATAGTTTTTAATTAATTATGATGTCATCAAATTGACATTTTTTGTAAAACTTTTTAAGCTATGACAAAAATCAATCCACCATTTTCTTTCATGGCATACCACCTAATTATCCCATTTTCTTTTGTTCAAGTATTGTAAAAGGCCCAAAGATGATCTGTTTGGATCATGGATTCGACAGTTTATTCTAACTTTTCTGAAAGGAAGTATCGTAGATAAATTTGCACATGTATAGAAAGTGCTACACGAGAGCAAAGTTGCATAGACTTGAACAGGTGAGTGAAAAGTGACAGATTAACTTAATACCCTCCAGGTTGGAAGGCTTCTTGCGTGGACGTGCAATTCGGCCCAAACAAAGAAATGTATGTGCAATTGCCACAAATTTTGGTTTAGGATCAATTTTTTCCCAAAATTAAAAAAATATAAGAAAAATTGCCGCAGCCAATAAGTCAATTGCCTTAAAAAAAAAAAAAAAATTTACACACCAAAATACCCTCCAAAATTGCTTAAGGTCTCTCTCTTTTCGACAAAACACCATCCCCAAACTAGACCAGTGCCATCCATGCTACTAGTTGGTGTGAAAAGTTCTCTGGCCACCGTTGCCTCTACGTCGCGCAATAGATTTTTTCACAATGTGATATCTTTCCGTGAGGAAATCGGTAATGTGATCTCATAGAGAAGCCACTGCCTTTGCTATAGCTGCCACCTCACAATGCCTTTTTAGCCGATGCCAAGGTCTGTGGATGGTGATGCACAGAGGAGATATTTCCATTCTAATGCGCACCTTTGAGATCGACCAACAGACCATACAATGGAGAGATATGAATGCCGATATCATAGTTTAACTAACTAGTAAGTGGTTGGCATCGCAGTGGTCACTGATTGGTTATTGGTTGGTAAACGAGCACCGATGGTTACCAACCGGTATCATAACGGTTACAAACTGATAACTTAAGGGTATATTTAGACTCTAAAGATGATAGAATATAATAATGTGACATTTTATGCAATAGTGTTTTATTTTTCCCTTTATTGACATGACTTATGAATCAATTTAAAGTCCATTTGAAAGAGGTTTTAGAGATGTAGAATTAGAAATATTTGAATTAGAGTTTTGAATAGGTGTTTGGTTGAGAAACAAAACTATTTGGAGTAAAATATATTAGCATTAAAATGTGTTTGAGAAAAATATTAAATATCAATCTTATTTCATTTTTCTTGAAATTCTATGCATTTAAAAATTTGATATTACATACATCAAAGTTTGAACTTTGTTTAATGAAGCAAATACACATGGAGTGGAGAAAAGTCATGGAAAAAAAAAGTGAAGAAAAGAGAGCAGTGCAAGCGCAAGAAAACAAAAACAAAAACAAAAACAAAACAAAAAAAAAAGCTTATTATACCAGACGCTAGTTTGAGAGAGAGAGGGAAAAGAATATTAAAAGGCATCAATTTACTTTGACAGTCTGCCTTTACTTTCCATGGGATTGGGGTCCATGTTTCTGATTTTCTTCGACATAGTTTATACGGTATGGAACAGAAAATATTCTTTTCAACCCAACTTTCACCTCTGTGAAGACCGAATTTTGTTGAGAGATATTCAGCAAACAATAAAGCACTAAGTTAGATAATTGATGAGGTTGCTATGTTTCACTAGAACCAACTTAGATAAAGAGTGCTATCTTAATGATTAGCAATTTCTACAACTCTAGAGCATGAAACTTAAACAAATTCATGGCTGAAATATATGTACGTATATTTATAGGATGGTACGGTATATGCAACATCAAACAAATATCATATAACATTAACTTATTTATGTATAACATTTTTTGTTGATACTTGTCACTTATAATCAAAATTAGAAAATTGTAACATGTTACACATAAAATTACATTATGCTATAGATAAATCAACTAGTAGTTCCATGAATATAAAAATAAAGTTACATTTATCAGACTGATACGACAGTTGAACTTAATCAATCAGCATGCCCTTTTCTATACTCTGTCACCTCTATCAATGCATTCCTCAACTCATTAATGTCATCAACTCCCCCCAGTCTATCAGCCACATTCAAAATCCAAAGAGATAAGCCTTCACATTCCTCCACAATTTGCTCCGCTCGGTTTCCGGTCCAAGAGTGTTCCTATTGGACAATTTTTGCTTAAAAAGTTCCAATGCTTGTTCATGAGAAAGTGGCTTTATCTCATGAGTTTCTTGACAGTTCAACCTCTGGCATTGCCTCAATGACAGAGTACGCAACAACAGTTTACTCCCTTTTCTCTCATTCGGAATCCCGACTTCGTCTATAAATAGCCTCCCAACACCATCTAAAATGATCACAAAGTTCCCTCTTTTGGTCAGTGCATTATGTAACTTGGATGCTCTTTTGATCTTCTCTTCCTCATCTGATAGATTCAACCCGACTTGTCTTGCAATTGCATCCGGCAATTTCTGTATGTCGAGCATTCTCGAAACTACTATTTTTTGATAGTGCATTTTGAGTGTGAGTCAAAATGGCTGTTTTCCCAACACCCTTTACCGCATAAACTCCTATTGTCGACACACTTGGATCCTTCAACCATTTCCAAATCGCCTCCAGATTTGATTCCCTACCGAGCAATTTTTGTGTCAGTAATGGCTCCTTGCTTGTTCAGTATACGTCGAGAACGAGCCCCTCGGAAAACTGACCCTTCTTATGAAGATCTTTTACTTCTTGAAGATTCCTTTGTATACTACTGTCCAGCAACGGCCTTGGGAGATATCTTTTATTCCTAACCTCTTGTTCTATTTTTTTGAATGTCGGTTTTCATTGCATCGACATCTTTCAGCCATGTCTCGACTTCTCTCTTTCGCCTCTTCCCGGGCTGAATCTCTGCAGCTTCTAGCTCGGCTCTAACATCCACCAGTACACTACTCAGCGCCTCGAGTTTCCTCTTGAGGGTCTTTACTTTCTCATCTTGTTCTTTGACATAATTCAGCCACTCAGGAAACAGCTCAAGATATTCCCATATTTGCTTTGCCAGCTCTATTTTTGCGTGTACTTGTCCAGCAAATGCCAAGAATTCAAAACCCATTTCTTAGAAGGCTGGTGTCTGCATTTCAACAACAACAAAAGCAATTTTACAAATCAGGGGATTAGTTATTTATGTCTTAAATATATATGTTTTAGGGGGGAAAAATAGTAACCACTAGATTACAAATAAATAAGTGGTACTTATTCTTGCCACAATAAAATCCCTCGATTTATTGAAAATAAACAACTTGATTATTAACTGTTGAGGAAAGAAGAATACAAAAATGTTTATGCAAACTATTTGCGACAACAAAAATAACAAACTAATACCATCGGGGGTGGCAGTACGATGCGGAATGGTGGTTGAGGAGGCCTTACTTATAACCTTTACTATTATTAGGTTCCAGGTTTGAGAAAAGCCGCAAGCAAAAAAGTCTGCCATTAGGCAATGATTTAGTGCCGATAGTCTCTATAACCCTAAAGCTTGATAGTCGTTTAAGGCTCAAAATCAGGATCCTTGACCAATATCCCATCAAGGTCCCGGTCGATATTGTCGCATGGCATTTAATCAGCGGCATTACATGGGACACAAACGCACT
Organism: Ficus microcarpa; assembly: GCA_025413485.1. NCBI lineage: Eukaryota > Viridiplantae > Streptophyta > Magnoliopsida > Rosales > Moraceae > Ficus > Ficus microcarpa. The sequence goes on along the minus strand of CM046381.1, from coordinate 291,943 downwards.
ACCGATCTTTATATATATATTTATCAAAAAATGAAAACAGACTCATGATTCTTGTCGCAAGAATCTTAAACATGATTGAACAAAAATGCCATACTTTTTTGAACAAGTCAACTCATGCGAAATTTTATCGAGTACTGCTGTGCTAGAGAGAGAAGAGTAGATCCACACAATCTCATTCAAAGACTTCCAACAGAAAATTTTCTTGAGAAACTAAAACAGTTCAGAAAAATAAAATTTTCACTGGAGAAGAACCAAGAAAGCCAACAATCAAACTCATGACTTAGATCACCCTTTTTATTTCATTATATATATATATATATATATATTGACAGCTTGAGCAATTCATGTCTGAATCTAAAATGCAAACCTGACACGTTCCAACAAATAATTAAAAAAATAAATTTGAAGCAAGAACTGCATACCTGGGAAAAAAACGCAAGGAAGAGAAAATTAGTAAATTCTTGTTCTTAGCTAGCTAGCTATGAAGAATATAGGAAGTGAAAATCCAAGCGGCTTTTTAGTTCTTAGTCAAGACCAATGTTCAAAGAAGTAAAGGTGAGACGAAGAAGAAGAAGAAGAATGGAAGTCAACAGAAAACTATTAGTTAATTTCATGGAAAGATCCTTTTTATGAGGTGGAAACTTCCTTTCTCCTTCCCATTTACTATTGATGACGAGGCCAATTTATCTCCCTCAAGAACACTTGTCACTTTTTTTAGAAGTTAGGGAAGCGGACGATCGACGTGGCAGGAAGGATACGTGGGCTTGATTACATGCAATTTAAATTGAGTACTAAGCTGGTAGGAATAAACCTTCATATTTAAGATGCTCAAAGAATGTCATTGACATTCCAATCTTTGGCCACAAACCATTACTATTGTCCTTGTCGATAAGTCATCTCATTTGATTGGCCATTTCTACAATGGGTAAGCTTATTTTACTCCATTGATAGGGTAAGATCCAAGGGCTTGTAATGAGTAGATTAAATTAGGGCCACTCATCATCGTTGTGAGAGTGTGGCATGGCTTGGGTCTCCGCTAGTCCAGGGATGTGCAGAGGAGGTTGCTAGTGTCTGGCCGCCTGTGCTGGGGTGCGTCGCTGTTGCAGGGAGGCACTGGGTCTCGTGGTGAGGTGGTTCAACGTGGTAGGGCGGCCCTTGGGTCGCTTCCCTAGGAGTGGGGGCGATTGTTGAGTTGGGATGCACATTGGCTATGTTGGGTGGGATCGCAACGGCGAGGGCAAGATGCCGGAGGAAAGGACGGCACTGTGAATGGCAAGATCGACGCTGACGGGTTTCTCATTGGTGTGCGACCTTTTTTTTTTCGTCGTTCAGACTTGGATTTTGAATTTTTTTTTTTAATTTTAGTTTATTTTAGTTTATGGGATTTTGATTTTAAAATTCAAAAACATATGTGGTATAAACTGAGATTTTAATAAAAATATAAGGATGTGTTTACAATATTTAAACAAAAAGAATGAGAGGGTGAAATGTGATCGTGTAGTTTTGATTCTACCTTTTGGCATCTAAGTTCATTTCATAATAACCGATCATGATCGGACGAGCTTCATTTTTTTTACTCTAGCGATGTGGTAAAACAAGCTTTACCCCATTGTAAAAGTGCCGTATTGAATGGTATGTTTAATACCTTCTTAAGTTCAAGTATTATAAAAGGCCCACGGATAATATGTTTGGATTATAGATTGGACAGTTTATTCTAATTAGCATGAATGGAAATATGTTGAAGAATTTTAAACATGTTTTTAAAGTGCTAAGCAAAGTTGCATAGACTTGCACAAGTGACTGAAGTGACAGGTTAATTTACTACCCTCCACGTTGGAAGGCTTCTTGCGTGGAGGTGCAGTTCGGCCCAAACAAAGAAATGTATGTGCAATTGTCACAAATTTTGGTTTAGGATCAATTTTCTCTCAAAATTAAAAAAAAAAAAATTATAAGAAACAATGTCGCAAACAAAGTCAATTCCCTTTAAAAAATTAGGTTGGTTGACCTTTTTTTGATCACCCAATCTAACGGATGGCTGATTTTATTTTAATGAAAAATGCTAGGAACATTAACTTGAAATCTAACGTTTGACTACCAACCAATGGAGTATATGTGCTGTCTTTTTTTATTGACAAGTGTTTAAAAAATTGTCATATTAATTAATAATATTTGCCAACAAAAATATGATATATAAACTGATACTCAAAAAATTATTATTAAAATTGATTTCCGTAACACTATTCTTTTTTATATTTAACTAAATGGTCATTTTCCATTTTTACCTTTCAACTTATTTTTAAAAAACTTATGTCATTTTTTAAAAAACTTCTAGAAAAATGATTAATATTATGTGATTAATCATCATAATTAATAATCTATCATTTAAAAAAATTGATTAATTATTTTACGAAAAAAAAACCCTTTTAACTTACAAAAACAAAAAATGACCTTTTAACTTAAAAAAAAAAAAAATTAAAAAAAAAAAAAAAGTGGGACTTGGTCGATGAACGTAGAAAGAAAAAGAATAGTGAGTGCAGAAGAGTACTCTTGGAAAAGGTGAAAGATAAATCTAAGAAAAATAATTGCTCACATGCAGACTGGTCTTAAAAAACATAGTACTACTAATGGTGTAAGATGCAAGTAGAGATTATAATATAATTCCATGCATTCCACAACATCCAAGCCGTGGAAATGCATGATGTGTCAAATTTTAATTATTTAATTGGAGATCTAAAGGTGAGCTTTGGTTAAAGGGCATCCAAGGGTATTGGATATTTTTGCTTTATCAATAACCGATAATCATATTAGCAAGAACGAGGAGTTCTAATAATTTATAAGTGTCACGTATTCTTTTATAGTCAATATTTACCTGAAAGTTATAATTTAGTAAAGGCCCTTTATATGTTCATTAAAATTCCTCCTCCTCAAGATCATTTGATTGATTGCCTTGTGAATTATGAGTGTATTCTTACTTGTACGAACTAAAAAAGAAAATAAAAGAAAAATGTTAACATTGAAAATATTTTTTGGATTAAAAAAATGAAAATTACTACCGAACGAAAAAAGAAAACTGGGAAAGGTATTGTTTGGACGTTTCAATGTTCATATAGTTTTCTAATTCAAACTTTACAAGTTCATAATTTTACATAAACAAGTCCAAATAAGATGATTTTTTTTTAAATTATATAGAATTTCGAGATGAATAAAACAAGCTTCATATTGATATTTTTTTCTAAACACATTTCAAGATTTTACACTTTTTAACTCCAATGATTCATACATTACAATAAATATATAATCAATTCAAATCTAAATTCTATTATTCAAATCTTAATATCAAACATTATATACATATACTAAAGGAGAAGGCACTTTTACTATTCAAAGAACAGTGATGAACAGTGATTTTTGGTTTTTTTTTTTTTGTTTTTCGCGTTATAGCTACAGTAATGCACAGTACCGCACAGTGAAACAGTGCAGCACAGTGAAATGACGCTCTTGCCCTTCAGTTTCTTCTTCTTTTTGGGCCTGAACAGTGAACGGACCATTTTGCCCCTCATTAACTACTCTGCCAGCCGCCCCTGCCCCGCGCGCACTGTTCATGAATAGTTATTTCACTGTTCATGAACAGTGATTCACTATTCATTGAACATTTTTTTTTTTTCTTCTTTTCTTTTCTTTTCTTTTCTTTTGCTGCTACCTTTTCATTTCATTGAACATTGTTTTTTTTTTTTTTTTTCCGTTGCTGCTCCTTTTTTTTTTTTTTTTCCTTTCTTCTTTTCTTTTCTTTTCTTTTGCTGCTACCTTTTCATTTTCTTATCTTAGTTAGATAAGGTGAAGTCCTTATTGAATCAAATATGCTGCTTTTTTCGTTGCTTTTTTTTTTCCTGCTTTTTTTTTCTTTTTTGTTGTTGTTGTTGTTGTTGTTTTTTTACTTTTTTTTTATGTTTGCTGATTTTTTTTTTTTACTTTTGTTGTTGTTGTTGTATTTTTTTTTTTTACTTCTGTTATTATTGCTTTTTTTTTTTAACTTTTGGTGCTTTGTTACGTTTTTTTTTTTACTTTTGCTGTTTTGCTTTATTATTTAATAAATAGTTTTCTTTTTTACCTTTAGTGCTTTGCTACAGTTTTTTTTTTTAATTTTTACTGTTTTGCTACAGTAAAAAAAATGTAATATTCCATTGTTTAATAAACAGTGATTTTTGTTTTTATTTTTTTTATTTTTGTTACTTTTGCTGTACGGTTCTTTTTTCCTACAGTAATGCACAGTCGCTGCTTTTCTTATATTAAACTGTCAATTTTACCCCTATTCTATGTACTGATTTTGGCTTATCTACAGTGGAATGACAGATTTGTTCTCACATATTTTACCTTTTTTTTCACGAAATTTTAGACATTAGATTCTGATCTATTGTTGTATTGTGTTTTTGCTCACTTTGTCTTTTTTTTTTAAACAATTTTTTTACTTTAAATTTTTTATCTTTATTCCGAATTTTTTTGTGTATCTTTTTTGTTTCTTTTATTCTATTTTTTAAAGACCCATTTTTTTAAGGATTCTGCATGCAATTTTTTTCTTCTTTGTTTGTTTTATTTTATATTTTAAAAATCATTTTTTTTTTTTGCATGTATATAACTTGATAAAAATTTTTTTTATTTTTTTAAAACAGTAAAAAAAAGAAGAAAATGAGTTATATATTTTATTTTATTATAATGTTTTTGTTAGGGTTAGTTTTTTCCGATTCTTTTGAGTTTAAAGATTTTTTTTTCTTTTTTTTTTGTTTTCTGCTTTATTTTTCTTTAAATGATTATAACTACAGAAGATTTTTTTTTTCTTTTTTGCTTTTGTTTTCATTTTTATTATTGTTAGTTCTATTGTTATTTTGATTTTGCATTTATTGATGGGAGAGATCTTGAAAAAAAATTATATTGATTATAATTATAATATTTATCTTAACCAACTGTTTTTATCATGTAATATTTAGTTTTTTTGTTTATTTTTTTTTTCATTTCCCGTGCAGCGTACGGGTATTAAACTCGTATTTCACTAATCCTAAATAGTCCGAGCGGGTTCCAACCCGGTGTTACGTGGCTGACCATCATTATGATGATAGCTTCTTCTTTTTTTTTTATTTTATTTTTTTGCTTCTTCTCTGAGACTAGCTTTTACTTTTTCTCCTAAAATAGGACTCCTTTTCGTTTAAAAAGTTTTTCTCCAGCAAATAATAATAATAAAACAATGATTTTTAACGTTTTTGTTTTTCTTTCAGATTTTTTTTTTTTTTTTTCAGTTATACTTCTGTGACGCAACATAAACGGAGTTCTCTTCACTCAAAAAATAAAATTAAAAAACGGAGTTCTCACCCGATCGGGTTAAATTGAACAACCCACTATATTTGCTGTTGCTGCTATAGTTGCTCTGAAGTCACTTTTTTAAACTATTGATTGTGAAAATGTATAGCATCCTTGCACACTCTTTATATTTCGAAAAATTATACTTCATTTGACATTTCAATTCAACTCTAATTAAACTGTACTTTTTTATATCAATTTTTGACTTTTTCTGAAAAATTAATAAAAGTTATAATTAATTTTTGAAAAGTCAACCAATTCTAACTTAAAATTTTCATCTCCAACTGATGAACAAATCAAATACAAGCTTAGAATAAGAAAATCTTGACAAATTACGAGCAACTATAGTAACAATTTAGAAAAAGAATTTTGTTTCATTTAGCAAAAAAAAAAAAAAAAAAAAAGCCAGCAATTAAACTCGTAATTTGAATCACCCTTTTTGATTGCCCATCAAAAAATAATAATAATAATATACATAAGTTTTAGTAAGAACTACATGGAGATCTTTAAATTTGAGTAAATTAATATTAAATAATTTATGAGTAACCAAGTCTTCAACTAACTTGGGTTTCATAATTTTGCAAACCAGAATTTCAAGCTCCTTGAGATACACATAGCCTATAGGGAACAAAACAGAAAATATTCTTCTCATTCCATAGGCTCTCAACCCTGTGAAGACTGAATTTTGTTGAGAGAAATTTGGCAAACAAGAAAGCACCAAGTATTAGAACCAACTTAGATAAAGAGTGCTATCTTTATAATTGGCAATTTCTACAACTCTAGACAATGACACTAAAGCAAATTCATGGTGACATATATGTAAGTACATCTATAGGACGGTACGGCATATGAAACATCAGACTAATATCGTGTGACATTAACTCATTATTGTGTAACATTTTCTATTGATACATGTCACTTATAATAAAAATTCGAAAACACAATATGTTACACATAAATTTATATTACGCTACAAGTAAATTAACTAATAATTACATGAATTTGAAAATAAAGTTGCATTTATCAAACGGGTACGACTGCTGGACTTAATCAATCAGCATTCCCTTTTCTATACTCTGTCACCTCTGTCAATGCATTCCTCCACTCATTAACGTCATCAACTCCCCTCAGTCTATCAGCCACATTCAAAATCCAAAGAGGCAGGCCTTCACATTCCTCCACAATTTGCTCCGCAATTCGCTCGATTTCCGGTTCAAGAGTGTTCCTAGTGGACAATTTTTGCTTAAAAAGTTCCAATGCTTGTTCATGAGAAAGTGGCTTTATCTCGTGAGTTTCTTGACAGTTCATCCTCCGGCATTGCCTCAATGACAGAGTACTCAACAGCAGTTTACACCCATTTCTCTCATTTGGAATCCCGACTTCGTCTATAAATAGCCTCCCAACACCATCTAAAATGATCACAAAGTTCCCTCTTTTGGTCAGTGCATTATGTAGCTTGGATTTTCTTATGATCTCGTCTTCCTCATCCGATAGATTCAACCCGATTTGTCTTGCAATTGCATCCTGCAATTTCTGTATGTCGGGCTGTTCGGTTACACTCACCCAATAAACATTCTCGAAACTACTATTTTTCACCAGTGCATTTTGAATGTGAGTCAAAATGGCTGTTTTCCCAACACCCTTTACTCCATAAACTCCTATTCTCGACACACTTGGATCCTTCAACCATTTCCAAATCGCCTCCATATTTGATTCCCTACCGATCAATTTTTGTGTCAGCAATGGCTCCTTGCTTGTTGACTGCATGTCGAGAACGAGCCCCTCGGAAAACTGACCCTTCTTATGAAGATCTTTTACTTCTTGAAGATTCCTTTCTATACTACTGTCCAGCAACGGCCATAGGAGATATCTTTTATTTCTAACCTCTTGTTCTATTTTTTGAATGTCGGTTTTCTTTGCATCAACATCTTTTAGCCATGTCTCGACTTCTCTCTTTCGCTTCTTCCCGGGCTGAATCTCTGCAGATTTTAGCGCGTCTCTAACATCCTCCTGTACACTGCTCAGTGCATCGAGTTTCCTCTTGAGGGTCTTTACTTTTTCATCTTGTTCTTTGACGTAATTTAGCCACACAGGAAACAACTTAAGATATTCCCACATTTGCTTTGCCAGCTCTATTTTTGCGTGTACTTGTCCAGCTAATGCCAAGAATTCAAAACCCATTTCTTAGAAGGCTGGTGTCTGCATTTCAACAACAACAAAAGCAATTTTACAAATCAGGGGATTAGTTATTTATATCTCAAATATATCTGTTTTTAGATGGGGAAAAAAAGGTAACCACTAGATTACAAATAACAAGGTAGTACTTATTCTTGCCATAATAAAATCTCTCGATTTGTTGAAAATAAATAACTTGATTATAAACTGTTGAGGAAACTAGAACACAAAAATGTACATGCAAACTATATGCAACAACAAAAATAACAAACTCATACCTCCGGGGGTGGCAGTATGATGATTGAGGAGGTCTTACTATTATAAGGTTTGAGAAAAGCCGCAAGCAAAAAAGTCTACCATTAGGCAATGATTTAGTGCCGATAGTCTCTATAAACCTAAAGCTTGATAGTCGTTTAAGGCTCAAAATCAGGATCCTTGACCAATATCCCATCAAGGTCCCAGTCGATATTGTCACATGGCAGTTAATTGGGTGCGTTATACAGGACATGAACGCACTACCAATCTATATATATATATATATATATATATATATATATTTATCAAAAAAATGAAAGCAGACTCATGATTCTTGTCGCAAGAATCTTAGACATGATTGAACAAAAATGCCATACTTTTTTCAACAAGTCAGCTCATACGAAATTTCATCGAGTATTGCCGTGCTTAAGAGAAAGAAGAGTGGATCCATACAATCTCATTCAAAGACTTCCAACAAAAAAAATTTTTATGAAACTAAAACAGTTCAGAAAAAAAAAATTTTCAATGGAGAAGAATCAAGATAGCCAGCAATCAAACTCATAACTTAGATCACCATTTTTATTTCATTATATATATATGTCTGAATCTAAAATGCAAACCTGACATGTTGGAACAAATAATAATAAAAATAAATTTGAAGCAAGAACTACATACCTGGGAAAAAACCGGAAGGAAGAGAAAATTAGTAAATTCTTGTCCCTAGCTAGCTCTGAAGAATATAGGAAGTGAAAATCCAAGCGGCTTTTTAGTTCTTAGCAGGGACCCATGTTCAAAGAAGTAAAGGTGAGACGAAGACGAAGACGAAGACGAAGAAGGGAAGTCAACAGAAAACTATTAGTTAATTCCATGGAAAGATCCTTGTTATGAGGTGGAAACTTCCATTCTCTTTCCCATTTTACTGTTGATGACGAGGCCAATTTTTCTCCCTCAAGAATAATTGCCAGAATGTTTTCAACTTTTATTATTATTATTATTATTTTTAAGTTAGGGAAGTGGACGATTGAGCGAGTGGAGATCTGTTGTCCAGATTTCGAGGGTGTTTGATAAATGAGTTTAGTTTAAGATATTTAAATTTCAATAGTAATTTTTGTTGACTTTTCATAAAAGACAAAAAACTTTTTCAGAAAAGACAAAAAACTATTTCATAAAAAGACAAAAATCATGATAAAAAAAGTATAATTTAGTTTAAAATGAGATGTTGACCAAACATCCCCTTCCATTTTTATTAGCTGTCCCCTTAATAATGTCATGCTCTATTATCTGAATTTAAGGCTGAGTTTGGGGCATCAGTTTGAACCGATGGTTTTCAGTTCAAACTAAACTGTGGCAGTTTGGTGGCTTAGTTCAGCTTGAACTTGTCACTGAACCGTTATACAATGCCCTGAACATATTGAACTGTTGCGAGTTGACACCTTGCTGGTGAGATTCCAAATGCCTCGTTCGTCGAGAGACATAGAGAAGAAGTTATGTCCTCTGTGGCGATGCAGGGCACTGAAGAAGGCAGCTCTGAGCAGATTCCACGCCTTCTCCTTCAAGGTAGCTGGCTTTAGGTTTTTTTTTTTTTTTTTAATCTCTCCCCACCTTCAACCATCTGCTCTCTCCTTCTCAAAAACCCATTCTCTTTCCTCAGCCCATCTGGCGAACAAATCCGCCCCGTACCCATCGACGACTCCTGAGCTCCAATCGTCGGAAGTCCCCCATCTTTTCAGCCAATCGACGGTTCCCGTAGAACAATCGGCTACCAACCCCATTTGTGAGTTATAATTTTTTGCTTTCTCTCTCTAGTTTCTCTCTCTTGTTTCTCTCTCTAGTTCATCTTCCCTACCCACCACAAACCGTTTTCAGCTTCTCCGCACCTGTCCTGGGTCTTTGCTTTGGGTTCGATTTCTTTTCTGCAATATTAACAGTTACAAAAAATTTGAGGTCCTTTCTGGTGATTGTGAACCGATTCAGGTGCAGTTTGGCCGCAGAGAGACAGAGTGAGAGCGAGAGGTCGAGAGAGAGAGCGAGAGAGGCCCATCGGTGATGGGAGATGGTGGTGCTCCGCCTGGGCTCCACTTACCCGACGGCGGGTAGGGTGACGGCGCCATCGACGGAGGGGAGAGTTGCCGACGTCGTCCCCGATTCTCTTTTATTTTCGGTCTGCCTGGTGTACACGACAGCAAGAGAGATAGAGTGTGAGAGAGAGAGAGAGAGAGCCATTGGACTCAGAATGCAGGAAGGCAAAAATTTCAGAGAGAGATGAGAGATGAGAACGTAGAAGACAGAAGTTGGTGGAAAGCCCAAGGGGGGATTTTTTTCCTTTTTTTTTTTTTTTTTTTGGGTTTCCTTTCCTAGGGACGCTTGAGTTTTCAGAGGTTAATGATTATATTGTATTTGTTTACAATATTTTTCGGTCTTTTTGGGGGGTGGGTGGGCGTAATTCTTTTTTTTTTTTTTTTTATGACAAAGAAATAAAAAAGAAAAGAAAAGAGATTGGACTTATGTTGAAGGGGAGGCCCTGTAATTAGTGAAGTAATCATAAAAGCCACAAAACTGAAAGCCCTTGTATTCGCTATATTTTTATGTTTGAAAAATATCGAGTGTTACGGCCAGTGTCTCCAAATTAATTATTTTTAATTTAAAAAATTAAATTGAGAGATTTTTTTGATATGATGCCACAAAACTTTGAACGTTCTCTTGGACTCCAACATTTGTTTATCAACATTATTTTCCTTTTTATGCTATCTTTTTATTTGTCTTCTTACTCTTATTTTTTAGGTCCTACTTTTGGATTTGATATCGTCGGTGGCACATGCGTCGTAGATTGAGGTCCACGAAGCAGAATCGGACAAAAGGCTTGATTACCCACTACTTTCGCGTTCGGAAATCATTGGTTCGACGCATTGCTTCCTGCCCTGCTCCGCCGGCCTCCACCGTTTATTCCTCTTCCGGTTCGAACTCGGTTAACCTGGTAAGCTTTCTTAAACTCGACGAAAAATTGTTAATTTGTGGGAATGTTGAGTTTCATGATTTTGCGTTCGGGTTGTTTGTAATTTGTGCTAAATTTGTTTCGATGCTAAAACTCAGAAATGTCTGCTTTTCCGTTAATTGTGATGTGTTGAATTTTGATGTTGAAGTTGAATTTACATTTTTCATACCGGCCTATCGTATCCTTATCGTACACGTATAATGCTTAGCTTTTTTCCCTTCCCCTATATTCGCTATATTAAGGAAATGCCACGTAAATCTTCGGGGGAAGCATTTGTCTGGAACCCCGTGAAGGAACAACGGTTGCTCGAAAAATTGGATGACTTCTACTCATCCAATCCCGGTAGACAACCCAGCATGCAAATTTATGACTTATGGGCCAATGAGTTTAACGTTGAGTTCGGTGGCGTTCCCACTCACGGCCTCACTTTATCCCAGAAGAAAGAGCGGATGAAAAAAATTTATAAGGGTTGGAAATTTTTGCAAGTACATACTGGCCTAGGGTATGATCCAACATTCGATAGAGTCGTTTGCTCAGATGAGGCGTGGCAGAGCTTCATCAAAGTAATATTAATTTTCTAATATAAGTCCTGTTTATTATATTTATTAACCACTTGAGTAGTACAGACGGATGATGTGGCATGTCCTATTTGCAGGTGCATCTAGAGTGCAGGCATCTCCGTTACGAGGGCCTTCACCACAAGGAGATGCAGTACAAGGTGTTCGACAAAACTTATGCGGCAGGCGCCTACGGGTATGGATCAGTTACGATGGGGGACGCCCCTACTCCATCTGTGGACTACGAGTTGAACTTCGACAACTCTGAAACACACCCGTGCTTTGAGGAGGACATAACCCCGACCGCCGGTGGGCGGCAGGCCGACCCGCGACAAGGGCCCCACGTAGTCGGTCCGTCCCGACGTAGTGGAAGCCTGAGTAAGAGAAAGCAAATGGATGTAACCGATGAGATGGCCTACTCGGCCATGCAGGAAGTCTGGGACTACTTCCAAGGCCGGTCGCAATCTGGCGGTGGCAATGAGCAATCAGTCCAAAACGGTGGCCTTGGGCAGTGCATGAATATAATGAAGGCGATGGATTTTTCAACACATAATCAACTGATGATGTGGCACTACGTTGATTCCCATCAACATCTTATGGGTCCATTCTGCGAGATTGAGGACAACCTTCGGAGAGCCATTGTTGCCGAGGTCATCAACGCCCCGCCGCCGCCAACTATATGACTGTTTATGTGTTTTCCTTGTTTGTTTCATTTTTCCATTTCTTTCTTCGGCAACATTGAGACTTTATTCTTATTGTTTTTTAAGTTAAATTATTGGTGCGTGATGTATTAATTTTATGTAACAATTAACGCTAGCTTGTCTTGTTCGTTGAATTTACTTTTAGGTTATATGCATGCAGATTTATTACTTTAATTATATTATGTTATGTGGGCATTTGCCAAAAATGAACAACTGTGTCACGGATGTCCAACTAATGTAACATTTTTCTGACGTACAATAATGTATAACAGGAATTCTAGTACAAGTATACTGCAGCACGGCAATATGAACAGGAACGACCATGGTTCCGGCCACCACCATGAGGATGACAACCAGGGAGCCGAAAACGGCCAACGCGACGTTGACGCTATGGCTGCAATGGCAGTGGTTGCGATGAATACATGGCTGCGTAACAGCTGAGAGATCCAATACCGATGCATAATTCAAGCTTAACTGGTCGGATGCGGGTGAACGAGATACTAAATGGCCACCCACTTATAATTCAAGGAATGATAAGTATAGAAAAAGGCACATTTAGAACACTAAGCGACCTATTAAGCAGTCGAGCATTATTATCGCCAACTAATAACATGACTGTAGACGAGCAGTTGTTCATTTTTTTAACAATTTGTGCACAAGGCGCCACAATCCGACAAACCGCTTACTTATTCCAACATTCGAAAGAAACAACATCTCGGTGGTTCTATGCAGTGTTATTGGCCATTTGTGCGCTGAAAGACGAATTTATCAGGCCACCCGCCGACACCGCGGTTCAACCGTTGATTCAGGAGCATGAGTACAAATATCGACCATGGTTTGATGTACGTACTCCATCCGAGTTACTGATATCATCGTATGTCACAATATTAATAGAAATCAGATGTAAGTCGATTTGTTATTAACATGTAAATGGTGTAAATATTTTGCAGGATTGTATTGGCGCGATAGACGGCACACACGTCCTATGTGTGCCTCCCCCTGAAAATGCGGATGCCTAGATTAATCGAAAAGGCCAGCACTCCCAGAATATATTTGCGGCATGTTCGTTTGACATGAAATTCACTTATATGTTGGTCGGGTATGAGGGATCATGGCATGATGCTCGAATGGTGGAAGAGGCAATTGCATACAGGGGTTTCCCAATACCTCCTCAAGGTAAAAAGAATTTCAAACTTTCTTTAGTAGAATTAATATATTCCATTTTTATTGAGCGGAATATTGGGCTTACCATTCATATTGTGGTATTTATTTTGTAGGAAAATTTTACTTAGCAGATTCGGGGTATGCCAACAAGGGTTGTTTCTTGTGCCCATATCGCCGAGAGACATATCATTTACCTGAATATCGAAGACGGCGAGCCGGGCTAGGCAACCGAAAAGAGGTGTTTAACTACACTCATTCATCGCTGCGGAACTGTATTGAGCGGACATTTGATGTCTGGAAGGCAAGATTCAAAATACTGAAAGGCATGAACAGCTACTCGATGGACGAACAAGCAATGATCCCTGTGGCTTGTGTAATCCTGCATAATTTCATATGGATGGTGCAGGTTGGGGATCCATTACACGAAGAGTACGCCGCAGATGCTATGCCGGTCCGTGGAAATGTCGATGTGAGCGAAGATTATGTGTTTGACGACGTGGCCGATGGTATTGGCCCCAGTACAGGACCGCAGCACGTTGACACGAGGATGGATGCAATGAATCTGCTGAGAGATATGATGGCTGATTTGATGTGGGACAGATTTCAATCAGCCCCGTGGTATAGAACCACGTGATAGCCGGCTTTGTTTCGTCAATGTTGGTAACATTAATTATGTAATGCTTAATAAAATATGTTATCAAAGTTTACTGACCATTTCCATTCCAGTTGTTGCCGTATTTTACGGCTATTTACATAATTTAACAATTAATTTTGACGACGTGTTTAACAATTCAAAATGTTGACATTTTGCGTCGATAGAACGTACAACAGAATGTTAAATTAAGCAAGCAATGTAAATTTTAATTTCCGACTAGTTATAACTTTTGTCCAAGGTAGTTATAAATTATGTTGATTTCTTGGAAAAAGACAGAAGTTGACATGAAAAACCGTTTAGTTGGAGTTAAGATAAGTTACAAAAAAACAAAAAACAAAAAAACAAAAAAAAAAACAAAACAAAACAACTCAGTTTGTGATGTTAATTCAGCGTACAACAACTATTCTGTTTTCGTTCGATGGAACTTATAATAGAATGTTAAATTGTGTTGATTCTGAGCGGAGTTTAAAATTTTGTTAAAGTTCGAATAGTTCCAACTTTGGAAATATTGGATATAAATTTTGTTGTATTTTCAGTAAAGGAAAAAAATTGAAGTGAAAAAGTACCATTTTGTTGGAATTAAGATAAGTTACCGAACACGAAAATCAAAAAAATTGGTTAACTCAATTTTTGTACATCCAAACAGGGCCCTTGTTTTTCTTCAATTTTTTAACTCAAACTTTTTTACTAAACAATCAACTCAAACTAAACTTTTTATTTCAAACTTTTTACCAAGCACTCACCTTTTAAACTAAAATTATTTTAACTCAAACTAAACTAAAATATTTCAACTCAAAATAACATACCAAACACCCCCTAAGAGTTTAGACACATAAAAAATACTAAATACTAAAAATTCTTGAACAAATTGATAAATTATCAAAATACTATTGAGATAACAACCTTAGAGACAGAAAAATAAGATAATAGATTTAGACTCATCAACGTGATGGAAGGATACATGAGGTGTGATTACATACAATTTAAATCGAGTATTCAACTGGTACAAATAAACCTTCGTATTTCCTCAAATAAGGTCATTAACATTCCAATTTTTTACCACAAACCCATCACAATAGTCCTCATTGCCAAGCCACCTTATTGAATGGTATGTTTAGTGCTTTTGATAAATGCCACGAAATCATGGCTTGGATTGATTTTTGCAACACATGAAAAACTCTTATAAGAAACGCCTAGATTACATCATAAACACTAATTTATCTATTTATTTTAAAATACTTTAATTGGTATCCATATTATAACTATCTAGTTACCAATTGGTAACCAATTAGTTACCGACCACCGTGGGGTTTTTGATCGGTAACCATCACCGCTGGTAGGTTACCAAGTGGTTATCAACTAGTTACTGACCGGAAACTTGGTAACCAAATGGTGACCAACTAGTTACCAACCGAAAACTTGGTAACTAACTGGTAACCAACTAGTAACCAAGTGGTTACCGGTCAAAAACTTTTAATTTTGTTGGATTTTTCGACTTCCACCACCGGAATGGTTAAACAACCACCATATTTTAACAAATAATGCCAAACTTCTATTAAAATCATAAACCAAAATTCAATAAAATTCACAAAAATATTAGAATTTTTAAATTTTGTCATTGGAATTAAAAAAAAAAAAAAAACATTAAAATCCAACATTGTTATCCTTAAAAATTCAACCAAATTCCACCAAAAATAATTTATATAGTTCGGAAACGGCGGACTAGATTGAAATGGATCTCCTACTCCATGCAATCCCGAGAAGAGATCCAATGTCCGACACCAGAGGAAGATCACGCAAAAGACATCGTAGTCGATCTCCTCTCCACAGCCGAGGACGAGAGAACATGAGTGGAGGTGATTTGGATCTCCTCACTCGCGGTCACCAGATCTCCTCCGCATGAGCTCGTTCGGAGCTTCGGACAACGACGAAGGTAAAAGCGAGAGGTTTTGGGTCGAGATCAGGCCAAAGAGAACCTCCGGCTACTGGATCTCTGACACAAGGGCGGGATCAGAGGTACGATGTCACGATTGGAACTTTGGAGGCCGGCAAAGGTGAAGGCACGAGTTGGCTCAAGATCGGGCAAAAAAGAAACTCCGACAGTCGGATCTCATATGTGAGGACCTCAATCGAAGCTAAGAGGTAGCGCAACACCTCATTGAAGCTCGTGGAGACCAATCATGATGGCGGAACCAGAGCAACCTCGTTGGAGCTCGTGGCGGTGTGACGGTGGATCGGCGGATTGGTGTGACGGCAGAGATAAGAAAGAAAGGGAAGGGAAGAGATAGAGGTAACGAGTGGTTTGTTTCCTAAAAGGGGAGAGAGAAAGAGGGGGAAGAGGGGGGAGTGGGGAGGAGAGAGAAAAATTGTTGTGTGAAAGGGGAGAGAGAAAGAGGGGGAAAAGAAAGAAAGAAGGGAGAGTGGGGAAGAGAGAGAAAAGGAAATTTTTTAAAAATAGTTTTTAATTAATTATGACATCATCGAATTTAACATTTTTTTGTAAAACTTTTTAAGCTATGACAAAAATCAATCCACCATTTTTTTTATGGCATACGACCTAATTATCCCATTTTCTTTTGTTCAAGTATTGTAAAAGACCCAAAGATGATCTGTTTTGATCATGGATTCAATAGTTTATTCTAACTTTTGTGAAAGGAATTATCGTAGAGAAATTTTAAACATGTATTTAAAGTGCTACACGAGAGCAAGTTTGCATAGACTTGAACAGGGGAGTGAAAAGTGACAGACTGACTCACTACCCTCCAGGTTGGAAGGCTTCTTGCGTGGACGTGCAATTTGGCCCAAACAAAGAAATGTATGTGCAATTGCCGCAAATTTTGGTTTAGGATCAAATTTTTCCCAAAATTAAAAAAATATAAGAAAAATTGCTGCAGCCAAAGTCAATTCCCTTTAAAAAAAAAAAAATTACATACCAAAATACCCTTCAAAATTACCTAGGGTCTCTCTCTCATTCCAATAAAACACCATCCTCGAACCAGACCAGACCAACACCATCCATGCTACTAGTTGGTGCGAAAGTTCTCTGGCCACCGTCACCTCCACCTCGCACAATAGATGCTTTGACAATGTGATTTCTTTCTATGATGAGATCAGTAATGCGATCTCATGGAGGAGCCACTGCCTTTGCTATAGCTGCCACCTCACAATGCCTTTTTAGTCGGTGCCAAGATCTATGGACGATGATGCGCGGAGGAGATTTTTCCATTCTCAAGCGCACCTATGAGATCAACCAACAGACTGCACAATGGAGAGATCTGAATGCCGATATGATAGTGTAACTAACTAGTAATGGGTCGGCATCGCATTGGTCACTGATTGGTTATTAATTGGTAACCGACCACCGAGGGTTGCCAGTTGGCATCATAATGGTTACAAACTAATAACTTAAAGAGTATATTTTGGATTCTAAAGATGATAGAATATAATAATGTGACATTTTATGGAATAGTGTTTTATTTTTCCCTTTATTGGCATGACTTATTAATCAATTTAATGGTTCATTTGGGAGAGGTTTTAGAGATGTAGTTTTGGAGATATTTGAATTGGAGTTTTGAATATGTATGTTTGGTTGAAAAATAAAACTATTTGGAGTAAAATATATTAACCTTAAATGTGCTTGGAAAAGAGATATCAAATATCGATCTCATATCATTCTTCTTGAAATTCTTTGCATTTAAAAAAAAATCTCATTTGAACTTGAAAAAATAAAATTATGAACTTTTAAAGTTTGAGTTTATTATAAATATTTAAAGATATAAATAGTGAAAAATAATTTTGAATAGAAAAAAAGGACCAAAAAAAAAAAATCTGGAAACCAAATGTAAAATGTTGCCCAACTGGTCGTAAGGAATGAATATGTGGCATTCCTGTAAATAGCCCTCAGTCAGCCCCACGAGGCCCAGAAGAAGGTCAAGGTCAAGCCTTCTCTGTTTGGACATACAATTTGGCCCAATTTATGAAAAATGGGAAGTAGGTAGCCCAAACTTTTTTCATCCTGAAAATCAAAGTACAAGTTATTTTCAGAGTTACATTTTTTGGCTGAGATATTAATGGAAGATTATTAAACATGACATTTTTGCAAAAACATTATAGTAATTAGATCATTCTTGTCACATTTAAGATTAACGAAGATGGTTAGCATCACTATTAGTGATTTATGTGATCATTATGTTTGATTAATTTGAAAACGAATGAGTCTTATACTGTCATGTAATAATATTATTAATAGTAAGTCGGTATTTAAAAACCATTACATATTTAAAATTTAATAAATTTAACAATTAATATGTTATAGGTTTTTTTCCTTTCTGAAGTACTGAACTCTTCCACACCTCTTCTCTCTAACTGAAGTACTGAACTATCTCAATTATCATTCTCTTTGCATTGTCCAAGTACTCTCCAACCCTACACGATGCAGAATTATTTGTCCTCGTAAATCTGAGGTTGTAATCAAAATTGGTATGACGTGACATTTCTGTATCTTAAATATCTTTCCTTTGGCTCCTCAAAATAACGATACATCCTAGTTAATATAAATCTAATTTTTAAATCACTAAGGGCTCGTTTATGGGAGAACTCCAAACCGCGTTTCCAAAATTTTTTTTTTTAATTTTTTTTTCAACTCAAAACTACTTTTCACTATTCACATCTTCAAATCTTTACGATAAACTCAAATTTTAAAAGTTCATGAAATTTCAAGAGAAACGAAACATAAACCACATTACATATTTTTTGCAGAACATATTTTATGATTTTATATATTTTTATTTCACTCTAAACAATTTTTTTTTTTTTTTACCGATTGCATGCTTTCAAAATCTCAACTAATCTCCAAAATTATGTCTTCAATTTTCCTCGCAATCGGTCTCTAAAAAATGAAAAAAAATATATTTGAACCATTAAAAAAAAGTTGTTGGCTATCACTAAATAAAAGTAACAAAATTTCAAGTAGATGAGATCGTTTTTAAGTCGCTCCTAACAAATATGGAAAACGAAATGGGTCATAATCTTACCCCAACTTCATGCTGTCTAGCAAACCACAAGAGTCAATTTTTTTAGGCAGTGGTACAATTTCACCATTCAACAAAATCCATTAATTCAAAGGGAACAAAAGAAACTTCCAACAAGTTTCCAAAATGAATTCCAAACAAAGTACTACTAGTACTACTGTCCAAGCTAAAGTACCTAAAATCCTGCGGATTCATTATCTAAGCTAAATTTGACTTTTTTTCCATCCCAAATCCACTGAGATATTACTCTAGTGGCCGGCTATTTGAACCATAATTTAAAACCATAAATTCCCATTTGACAACTTCTTTTCTAGCTTTAAATTATGTTGCTAAGAAGATTTGATACCAAGCATTAGATGAAAAATTAAAGTATAAGAGATTCTTAAGCCAAAGTCAAAAAATTAGGTATGATTTTACGACTATGAACTAGTTGCCAATTTGTTAGGTAGGTCCAAAATTTTGGTCCAAACACATGACATGTTTGTTTAATTAATGTTTTGTTTGTTTTGGTAAAGAACCAATACTAGTGTATAGATATACATACATATAATTTTATATATATATATATATAGATATTTAATTGGGAGCCTTGTCACCGTCCTCATCTTGTTAGTGGTGACCAAGTTGGAAGAAAATAAAATTGGGTTGGATTTCACTTGTAAAATCATTTTTGTTGTTTCGTTAAACTCAAGAGAATCATAAGAAAAGGTCCTTTTATTTATTTATTTTTTTGAAAAGGTCATTTTCGAACCGTTTGAAGAAAGTTTAAAGAATTAACAAAAGGAAAGAAGAAACGGTTAACATATTATTGCATTGGAAACCAAGGTGTGCAATGAAGAAGCTTAAGAAAGATGGTGCTTACAAAGCAAAAGTCATTATTAAAAATTGATAACGTGTTAATGATATTCATATAGTAATGTCCCTCTTTCCCTTTGCAAAACTGTCTTTGGTAATTATTATTGTTTGTTTTATCAACTTGGGTACTTAAGATAATAATGGCTAGCGTTCTAATTAGCATGCATATTTACTTTAATTTACATTTCTTTTAGGAAGTCTCAATCACCCCAAAAAAACAAAAAACAAAAAAAAAGGCAAAGAATGAAGAATGAATGGAATTCTATGTTGAGGTAATTCCACATTAAGAGACATTGATCTTAATCGTATGCAGTGATGAAGTCACTCATAGTCGAGTGAGGACTTCTGCTCCTAGTGATTTTTTTTTTTTTGGGAAAATCGCCCCTAGGGAATGTTTCTCTCTCTCTTTTTTTTTTTTTCAATTTTACCTTGAAAAACATTATATTTTTCTCATTTTACCCTACCAAAAATTAATTATATATCCCTACATCAGTCCCTATAAAACTTTATTTTTTAGTAAATACCCCACTAAAACAGTAGACTGTACAATTAAAATTAAATTTGTGCTTATAAAGTGGATTCAACTGTTATGCTTAAAATATCTTATTATAGTATTTGACCTTATATAGTATGCTCTACCTGGTTTGAATTATCTCACGAGTGCCATTTTAGCCCATCAATCCAAATCAAACCGAAATCAAATTGTTAATTCTTTTTTACATTATTGATCTTTTTCCAGTTACTTTGGTGGTTGGTTTGGTTAGTAGTTTCGAGGTCTAAAACTGATCAAACATATCAATAATCTGTCAAATATATATATATATATATACCTATATTATTTTTTTTAATTTTTATAATATTTCTAATTTGGTTGTTGGTTTGTTTTCAAGCTTTATATTAAAACTTTATACATTTGTCATTTTGAAAGTAGATTGTGAATTTTGACTGTTATTTTAATATTTATTTTTCTAGATGAATCTTTTTATAATATTTGTATCTTCAGATCTAAACTATTTTTGTCTTTATAAATGGATGGCTTATTATCCTTGTAAATACCAAAAGTTATTTTATTTTAAACTTTAACAGTCCAAATCAAAAGTTCAAATCGATGTACATGTGATTTGGTTTGGTTTGGTTTTTCTTCAAAATATTAAACCGCTCAAACAATCCGAAATATATATACATATATATATATATTTATATTTCTAGTTGATCAGTAAGTGATTTTTATTTAAAAAAAAAAAAAAAAAAAAGCATCAAATCCATCGCGAACACCCCTCCTTGTAACAAAGGTTCCTATAAGAAGAAAAGAAAAAGTAAAACATTGACAGGAAAAATGATTAAAAAAAGTTAGGCAAAGTTAATAACGACGGCAGAGAGAGAAAGTAACGAAATGACATTAAGTTTATGTTTCACACGTATACTTCAATCAAATAATTCTAATTATTTATTATCCTTTTCTTTTAATAAATTCAGTTTTGTTATTCATATATCTAACTCTAATTTTAAAATTTACATTTTAAAAATCCATAACTTTATTATTCCAAGTCGAATTGAAATGATCTAAAAAAATTTTATACAGAAGTTCAAGAGTAACGATATAAGGTCTATAATAAATTTTTTTTTTAAACACATTTCAAGTTTTTATACCTTTAATTTCAAACAATTTATTGATGACCAAACACACAATTTTAAAACTCAACTTAACTCTGATCAAAATAACTCCAAAATTTTAACTCAATCGAACCAACCAAATAATCTTAGAGTGAGAGATACAAATCTTGCAACATTTACTATTTAATGATTAATTACTCATTTCAGCTCCAAGAGTGAATATAGAACTTCTTGAATTATGTATAGTGAAAATTCGGCCTATCTTTCTAGCCTCACTATGTGAAGCGCTTTATTTCTTTTCTAGTTTTCATTTTCATATTTCTTTTATTGCATTTTGCACTGCTAATTACTGCATTATTGGCTATAATTAACAGCTATGTCTTGACATATAGAAGTATTATAGCTCATATTTCTTTATCGTCTTAAACTCTGATTGATTTTAATATCACAAATATGATTTTAAATGATCATTCCAAATCAAACCGAATCAAATTGTTAATTATTTGATCGATTTGTTTTTTAAGTTACTTTGGTGGTTGGTTTGGTTAGCAATTTCAAGATCCAAAACTAACCAAACCGATAAATAAACTGTCCAAAAATATGCCTAAACTATTTTGTTTTTGAATTTTTAGAATATTTCTAATTTGGTTGTTGGTTTGTTATCAAACTTTTTGGATATGGTAAAGACATTTGTCGTTTTGGAAATAGTCTTAGAATTTTGGAGGTTATCTTTATCTTTACGTTTATAAATGAACATTATTTTTAAAATATTTATGACTCTAGATACTATTTTTATCTTTATAGACGGATGGCTTATAATATTTGTCAACATAAAAAATTATTTTAGTTTAAACTCAAACAGCCCAAATCAAACCATTCAAATCGATTGTGTATATAATTTCGTTTAATTTGTGTTGTCTTTAAAATATCAAAACGTGCAAATAATCCAAAAAAGAATACTATTTTTAGTTTCATAAGTGATTTTTACTATTAAAAAAATAAAACTAATCAAATCAATCGCGAAGGGTACATGATCCAAGCTCCTAAGACTTGTTTGACGCTTTAAGTTTAACTCTATTGTACTTTTTCATTTTAATTTTTGTATTTTTTTTTAAAAGTTAATAAAATATATAATTAATTTTTGAAAAGTTAATCAACTCCAACTTAAAAAATTTCTTTCAAATCAACAAACTAAATGCAAACTAAATCTTATGTCACTGAAAAAAAAAAAAAAAAAGTCTTTAAGAAGCAAAAGAAGGGTAAAAATGCAATAAAACCCCTTTTATTTACCATATCAATAAAACTCAATTTTAAACTATTCAGATATAATCAAACAGCTGAGATGTTGCTTTTGTATGGTAATCATCATACACTTTACTTTTACAGTAGTATTTGATTAAGAAATTAAAATAAAATTAAAAATTTCAGTCACTGGGGTCGGTACGGAGGGGCTTGACCGCCGGGGCCAAGGGGGAAGGGGGGGAGTCTGGTCGGCATTGAGGGTTGGGGGAGGGTAGGCTCAAGCGCGTGGGCAGGGGGGTTTGTCCAACCTCAGGGTTGAAGGGGAGGGGGGGCGCGACAGTTAGGGGGGGGGGAGAGGGATCTGGTCGTTGTCGGAGGTGGGGGTGGGGGGGCCTTCGAGCTCGAGGGGAGGGGGGGTAAGGTCAGTGTCGGGGGTGGGGGGCTTGGTCGGCATCAGGGGTGGGGGAGGGGGGCTTGAGCACTGCGATATGGGGTATGGTCGGCGTCGGGGGTAGGGGCTTGAGCATGGGAGAGGGGTAGTCTTGTCGGCGTCAGGGGTGGGTGGGCGCCTGGTCTCTTTGGTGTCTCCGCGGGGGGGTGGGGGGGATCTGGCCGAGGTACCCATGCCAACGTCAAGGAAGGGAATGGGTGGTTTTTTTTATTTTTATTTATTAATATATACTAATTTGAGGTAAGATATATGATAATTATGATACATAAATAATATCTTAATTATTTAATTATATCTTACTAATTTAAAAATAAATTTTATTAGTAGAATATATAAAAAAGATTTCATCACACATTTTTATCCGAAAAAGAAAAATAAAAAGGTATATCATTGACTTAAAAAATAATTTTAAAAAAGTTAATAACGACGGCAGAGAGAGAAAGTAACAAAGTGACATTAATTATCACCAGGACGGCAGAGAGAGAGAGAGAGACACACACACACACAACTCTTTCAATATTTATTATTTTATTATTATTTACTTCTTTGAGCTCACTGGAATTAGGTGAAAATTCTTCCCATCTTTCTAGGCCTCCACCTCCTATGGGACGTAATGTGAGTAGCTTCCTTTTCTAGCTTTCATTTTCTCATTTCTTTTTATTGCAGTTTGAGCTACTAATTTACCCATTATTGGCTATAATTAACAGCTATGTCTGGATGAGACTCTTGACTCGTAGAAGTATAGCTAATATTTCTATAAGAATCTTGTACGTAATTTAATATCGTTCAGTTACCATCTTCTTACTTATATCGAGATTTTTTTATATATTAATTAATTAAAAAAATTTTTAAATATCCACACTCATGAAATACTGACAAGTACTCATAGAAGTTATTAAAATTAAGGTTTCGTTTGGAGCTCAAGTTTAAATTTAATGGTTTGTTTGGTTGGTTGGTTAGTTTAAGTTAAAATATTTTAATTGTAATAGTAAATTTTTTTAAATTTTCAGAAAAGACAAAAAATTTTTTGGAAAAAAATAAAAAAAGTTTGAGTTGAGTTGGATTGAACCAACCAACCAACTAAACAAACAAACCGTAAGATTTAAACTCAAATTTTTATCTTTTTCTGAAAAAGTTTTTTGTCTTTTCTAAAAAGTCAACAAAAATTACTATTCAAACTTAAAAATTTTAACTCAAACTCATTCACTAAACGGGTCCTAAAAATGTTTGGAAAAAAATTTGGAATGCTCAACATTATACATTTCCTAATTATTGTTTTATACTGCAACATTAGAGGGCCATCGATGGAGTCATCAATTAAAGTCGTGAAAATTATTTAATATTGCTAGCATTTTAGGTGGTATTTAAAATATTTTAATTATTACTACTAAATACTAATTAGGGTTTGCTAACTCAATAATTTTAAAAGTTGAGATTGGGATTCAATCGAGATAAAATGGAAGTGTCGGTCAAGTGATTTTTCCTCTGATAAAATTTAAGTCATAAATTTTTCCCTTAAAAAAAAAAAGCTATATATTATTAAAGGTATTTGTTAACTTGGGGAGAGAGATTAAAGAAAGAGAGTCATCATTTAATGAGGCACTTTATTTATTCGTCTCTTGTTGTTGTTGTTCTTCTTCTTCTATTTTATTTTTTTTTTTTTTTTTTATTTATTTATTTTTTGCTTAAACCAAAGTGCATGCCTGCATGGAATAAAATTTCACATGTTCTCTGGACTAGGATTATTAATTTACACGTACATAAGTAAAGTTTAATTTGTTAAACCAAGAAAAGTGAAGATTTAAAAATCCTTACCCATATAATATTATACATTAAAAAGATTCCAAATACGCGTCAAGAAAATTCTATGTTATCTAGTGCTTGCCTTTGGAATTAATATATATAAAAAGGATACAATGATCTTGCCCATTTCGATGCATATATAACTTACATATATATATATATATATATAGCTTCTCAGAGATGTGTTAAACATCATCCCGTGTCTACCGCCATTGCCTTCGGCTTTGAGTTCAAATCACCATTTTCGTTTCAAGAAGAAAACTTTATTCTTGTTCTTC